>BQNB010027666.1:0-57419 GCA_026074375.1 Tanacetum coccineum
TAAAACGACACGTTTAGTGGTCGTTCTCATATCTTGTGCTATTGATCTATGAAATAACGCCCTCGGATATTCCATATTCCGCTGCAAACCAGATTTGGGGGTGTTACATACAGTCTTTCTCAAACTCTGAAAAGCGCGACGTGGCTATAACCATAATATAGAAACAATTCTCCATATGCGCAACTGATGCTCAAACACATGAACAAACAAAAAAGCGGATACACTCGCAATGGCTGTAACCTCAACAGGTTACCTCGCCAATATGCAGGCATTCTCAACTTTAATCGAAACCATTTATCTTTATACTAATAAGAATCATGTCGGATGGCAGCAAAAGCCTGCGTGCTCAATTTAAGCACCAGCGAACAACATAAATCTGGGAAAGAATACTCACATAAATGAATGATCTACAAAGAATCAATATAGGAAGCAACGACAAAACCCTAAAAATTAGGGGTTTTAACCAATTATTTCAAGAACAACAATTCACATCGCCATATTCGACAGTGAGTAACAAATCAACTACTAAACCCTAAATTTATCTAAAGCCCCAAAATCTAAAACCTACTCGGGAAACAAAATTAAGAGTATAAATTTACCGTTTAATTTATTTTAAAGCTTTAGTTTACCTCTTGCACTGTGCAATCAAGAAGTCATTAACACATAAAAAACTGTGGTGAAGAATCACCACTTTTGACCTTGTCAGGTCTAGAAAGAGATGGAAAGAGAAAAGTAAGGTGTATAACTGTAAGTATATTAAAAACAATTTGGGCCAGTTTTTTTTAAAGTTGGCCCAAGGCCCATTACACTGAAAAGGACAAAAACGTAACATGCTCCATAGTATATTGATGAATTTGTTTTTAGACAATCTAAATATAGAATTTGTAATTTTTTTCAAAAACAACAACAAAATGTTTTCTAGTGCTAACTATTGAACATTTGTTATTATTATATCTCCACTTTTTCCATCAGCGACCATTTATTATTAACTAGTAATATACTTTTGCGGTGAGAAAATTATACACATTTTTCACTAAGACCTAACCCGACACAACACTATCCTCACTAGAACAGACCCTAACACAAAAACCTTGCAAACTACACATTACGTTATCCTCTTACTGAGATGTACCTAATATACCAGACAAATGCACACAAAGATAAGTCTCAGCTTCCACTACACTAGTCTTTTTCACTAAGACCTAATAAATACACGAGGCCGATCCACATAAGGTGTTTCAACATAAAGCTTGAGGTAGCCTCGTGGCTAATGCATTAACTTGGAAAATCTTCGGTCATGTGTTATTTTATGAATTGTGTCTTGCATTATCATCAAAAATCGATACATAATATAGACTAACTATGAATATTTTAGAAGTGGGCTTGAGCCCAATATACAGATCTAATAAACTAATGTCGACTAACACTTGTTACCCATAAAGATTCAGCCCATAAACAACGGTCCGGAGATTAGGGAGGATTAAAAAGAAAGTAAGCCATATTATTGAATAAAGAGAAAGGGGAAAGGTGTATGTGTGATGGGAGGAGAGAAAACACACACACACACACACCTACAAGAGATGATACAAATGACGCCTTACCCCTCCATAGAAGTATAGAGGGGGTATATATAGTCCTATGTGTCGTCTAACTAAGCTAACATAACGTTACTAGTTCTTATTCGACACGACTATATTAAACTAATGTAATTCTGTGTAAGTTGACATATTTTAAGGCTAACAATCTTCTCCCAATATGTGGACATACGGAATTACTTACAATGTTCCTATCAAGTACAATTACAATAAAATAAAGTCTTCCAAAGCACTTCCAAAGCTGAAGATGTCTTCTAAGTTCTCCTAGTCTTAAAACTTGTACTCCAGCTTGGAACTTCATTGTCTTTACTTGTTTTGGAACCATTGTAGTATGCATGAGTTGGATTAACTTCCCCTCAATTCATGCAGCATGTCTTGAAAAACTTTCTTCATCGACTCCATTTTGGTGAAGTTTCTGAATCAGCTTCCCCCAAACCAACATCCCTATCTTGAGCAGATTCTGAAACTTTGATGTAGCTTGAACAATCTTATATTTATTTTTAACGTGCACAACGGAATTTTGTAGAAGAGAAACCACACAACATACTACTGCTACTTGTCATTAGTTCTTGGTGAATATTTGTTTGGGGGTTCATGCAAGGAATCAGCAACAATCCTTCTTACGTATGCAGAATACTTCATAAACCATACTAAGTGAAGTAGTATACACTACTGCCCCCTGGAAGTTGACCTGGCAACAACAAAGTACACATTTTCCCCCATGATGGTTTCGAATTCTTAGAAGCATCATTGTTGTGTACGTCCATATACTCGAGAAGTTCTTGTCTAAAGCACAAATCTTGAAAAGTTATGAACGTCGTTGAAGAACTTTGAAAATTTTGCTTAGACTGTAAGTACCGTTGTCTTGGAATAGTACAATAATATCCCGTTAGAGTTGCTGATTACATCTCAACCTTATACTCTCTTGTAAACTTACCAACCTCGTATTCTGTCGGCTATTGCTGTGACCACTTGGTGAAGTAAACCCGATATACCAAACTTGAAAATGAAGTCAAATCCCCCTGATGTGCTATCGTGTAGGGTCAATTTATTGATTACCAAGTTTTAAATTTATATTTTGCCGACTTTACCTAAAACAACACTTTCACGGGCAGTGTACACGATCGATGGGAGTTTCGTGGTTACTTAAGCTTGCATTATTGTTGATGAAGATGGTGCAAGATTAAATCTAGAAGTACTCTTTACCAACCACGAAAAGTATAAGAAGTACACCACCTCTTTGGAAAATTATACCACATTCGGTATCTGCGTGTGACACTGAGTACGACAACATAACTCCTTTAAGTGATAGTTATAAACCCATTGAGACACTACAAATGTAACTTCCTTACCATCCAGCGTAAATTAACTAAGATAATCAAAGTTCTTTATCAAAAACACATATTTGTTCAAGCAAGTCTTCAATCGATAGATGGGTTTACAGAATAGGGGTAGTATAGTAGAAGGAAGTCTCGATGATGAATAAGTAGACGCCTTCCGTGAAATCAACTTCAAGCTTTAAATAAGGGATACCAAATCAACTTCGTGATCACTTGTCATCGTAATCAAAATCTTTAGCCGTTTGTCGTTTTAGTTAATCTTATTCGGATCATTTTTGGTGTTATGTATCGTGTTTGTTGTGTTGTTGTTCTTGAATGTCGTTGAACTAGAACAAATATTATTTTTGAATGTCGTCAACGAATCAACATTTTCTAGTCCAACTTGTCATGATAGCATTTTATTCCTAGGCTCAATCCATTAAATACCCAGCCCATTTATCATTATGAGAGCCCAATAATCAAAAAACTTGGCCCAGCCCTATATTCGATAATCAATTTCGATAACCATGTCGGATAACAATTTCAATGTGAACGGTCAAATTTAGATGGGCACGTTTTCTCCTTTACAAAAAAGGTATTAAAAAAATTAATGTCACCCATAGGATTTGAACCTTGGTCATTAACACACCAACAAACTAGCGATTACCAGCAGAGCTAGTAGTACTTTTGGTCAACTCAATCCTAAATCGATAAATAAGGCTCTTTTTCGGTATAACCAGGAAATCTTCAATTCAAATATGTAAAAATATCACAAAATTCTGCCTTAGAAGGAATCGAACCTAGGACTAAGGAGCTTACCAACTGTGCTAGAGCAACATTTAGTAAGTATTTTCTAATTTCGGTATATGTATGGCTTCCGCTTGTACTATATTTTTCAAACAATTTCGATGTCCTCTTTCTAACCAAATTCGAGTTCTATATTTCTTATAACTATCCAATTGTGTACCTTTTAACTCGTGTTCTTTTTAATATGAGACAAATTCGGATCCAAACACTAAATTTTTAAACTTTTTAATGTTGAAAATGACCAAAATTTGTATCGAAAATTATAAAACTACAAAAATGATTTTTATACTACTAAACCTTTAAACAAAGATAAAACCCTGAGTAGTTAGGAGATCAAATCATTTTTTCGTTATAGAAAAAAATTTACGATAAACCAAAAAATTTGTAGACCACACGAACACAATACAAACACCCACACTGTCTTCTTACCATTGTTATCTAATAAGCTATCTTTAACAAGATTCGTGATCCGGAGGTCGGTGAGGATAAAATAAATGTTTAGCCATATTATTGATGAGAGAAGAAGTGTAGAGAGAAGATGTGTGTGTCTAAAGAGAGAAAGTCAAGAACACACACACTTTACAAAATGAATCTTTACCCCTCCATGGAAGTATGGAGGGGGTATTTATAGTCCTAGTGACACACAAACTATCGTAACTAGTCATTATTAGTCCCTACGTGTCACACTATAAATGAACTAATGTAATTCCGGATATATCACCATATTTTAAGGCTAACAGAGATCGGGTCTTATGATTGAGTTGATCGATAAGCAGCTGCGAGAAAGGAAAATCATCAGAAATCTAGAGAGATTAGTTGTTGCAAGGGAACTCGAGATGGACTACAAACTTATGACGCGTACCGTTTAATCGTCAGGTCCAATCTCAAAATATTATCTTGTGAATATTGTATGTAGTATTGACTTATAATAGTAGGCAATATAAATAGTATTTGAGTGTGAATTTTCTAGAACTTTTCAATAAATTCAAAAAATTTCAAATTAACGTACATCACAATATCAATATGTATGTATGTATGTATGTATATATATATATATATATATATATTATATAATTTATATATATAACCTCTCATAACTTTGAGGTGGGAGCATTTAATAATGTTCTTATAAGGCTTTTATTAATTGAAACTTTTTTTCCCTAAAACATTGATATTTTGAATCAATTGATATTCCAAAATTATAAAGTGATTTGACATTTTTGTTAAAGGGGAGATATTGTGTTAAAATATATGGCTAAAGACGTGATTATAAGGACTCAAGTGCAAGTTTCTCGTTCATGTAATATACTTTTTTGAATATCGATGCAAATGTTGAGGGGAGAAATTTCAAATGGTTGTGTTTAGCTGAGGAATAATACAAAAGGAGCCGACCATGTTTGTAATTACTTAGAGTTATAAGGTGGTTAGGATTAGGCATTCGTTCCTACGATCCATCCAGAACAGGAGGAATCTACCCAGGGACATTCCATTAGTTAGTGTAGAAGTCCATAGGTATGATATAAAAAAGGAGTAAAAGTGAGAATAAGAGAATAGTGTCGACTGAAATGGAGCTAGTAATGGAACAAACCCTACAATGTACTAGTCATGATGTCACGGTACAGCACTGAATGGGTTAAAAGAATTTAAAAAGAAAAGTTTAGCATACAAGGGTGGAAAAGAAAGAAACCCTCCTTACAACTTATGCAGAAAACTAGGGTCACACTACATAAACTGTCAAAAACACTAAGCTGTTGTCTGGTATTGAAGACAGTCATCATGAACCCAGTGATGCAATGCACAACCCTTCCCAGCCACTCAAGGTCTCTCAAAAGACTCGTGTTTCATTTCTCACGAAGATTAAACACATTTCTATTGGCTTTCTCACTCCGAGTTAGTTGGTATTGAAAAGGTGGCAGTCTGCTCCAGCCTCCGATTACTAAAACCAAAGTGCACTATCGAGTCTAGACTCCTAAAAGAGATCATCCATAAATCTCATTAGGACACTTATCTAAAATATGCTTGCTAATTCACACAATGTGAAAACAAGAAATATATCAAGAGTCCTACGCATTATCCTTGTGATTTTGTAAGAACATCAGAGTGATACCTAAAAAGTACTCACAATGACGATGGAAATCCTTCCAAATCCAACATCAAACAAGCTCTGCGGTAGGTGACTTGTGAGATCCTACACGGATCGAACTCGTGATACTGGATATTGATTCGGTCTAGCTTATGAATTGACTGATGAATTTTGAAAAAGTTAAAACTGTTGGTGTGTTATAAAAACAGTTTGCATCTTAACACACCGACTGGTTTTCTAAATCAATTTTCAATCTTATGTCCATAGGAAGCCTCACAAGGGTATCTGGACATAGGAAAGCTGAACACGAATTGACGGCTTAATCGGGAAGATAGTAACTTACCGGTTCACTCTTATAGTGTTGTCTGCTTTGAGACGCTCCGGTAATAAGAACGACTAGTACAGCTGCGAAACCCTGTCAAGGAGATTCTTTAGAATTCTACCTGGATCATAAGCAGTATTTATACTGATTAACGGGGAACCGTGGTTGTTACAACCGTATTCGACGAATTAACAAAGCCACTTTCATCCATATATGTTGTTTATCACTAACCCATTCATGCAGATTTCCTGACGGTGGTAGCAGTTTCCCGATGACGAGTCGAAGCCAATACCACATGCTCATACTCGACCGACCTAAAGTAAAACTCATGAAAGCTTATGTGCATGTTTCAAGGGACTTCCGCATACTTGATACCGTACGTCTTTCTTAAAGTGACAAAGTATTAAGTTGATACCGTATGTCCTCCATAAAGTGAAGAAGTGTTAAAGTTAAAGAATATCAAGAAAGATGGTTACACTCGCTTTCAACATCAAGAGCAGTATGAGCATGTCGGTCTAGAAGTCACAAAATCACAAGAAGGAAAAGATTACAAGATGGCGAAAAGAGATTATGCTTGCTTGATGATAGTCAAGTATGCCTCAAAAGTTCAATATAAGTCAAGAAAAAGATACAAGCTAAAGCCTAAAAGTCTAAAGATTGCTACATCAAGATTCACAAGATAAAGAACAAGATAACAAGACTATGAGCTACAGGATTGAAGACATTCATAGAATGTAAGCTTAAGTTTTTGTATTGGAGTGACCTCCCTTAGGGGGGGATTGTTAGGAATCGATAAAAGACTCGGTCACTTCCAAAGTTGTAATAGTATAGCTCGTAGCGTAATATTTGAAAACTTACCAAGCTAACCGGGTCAATATAAGTCATTCTTATGTTGACCGGCCCTAAGCAAGGTATATATGCCCCTCTCCATGCCTTGGAGAGGGTTGGTTGTTCATTTGATCATTCATCTTATACATTTTCCTTTATTTCTACTCACTAAAGTTTGCTAAAACCTCCTCTCTCTTAAACTTTCTTCATGAGTAGTTGTTAGTGATTTATTCTTCTACATAAGTGATGGTCATTATTATTCTTGAGCCTTGTATAATAAAACATCATTAGTTTCGGGAACTCATGTTACAGCTAAATTAGGCATAGGTTTCGTGCTTAAAGACCATTTGTATTAGGTTTGCCCAAGAAAAATCCTAACGGACCCATTTAGGGTCTTATCTTCATTTAAGTATAAATACCCCTTCCTAGCCTGTTAGGAAGGGTGTTGGTTCTTATTTTCTCACAATTGAAGTTACCAATTTTCCTTCTTTTTATTTCTCTCTCTAGTTCTTTATCTCTTTAAGATTTTCTTTTATTTTGTGTATCAAGGTGATGAAATGATAACCTAACATGTGGTATCAAGAGCCTCGGTGAGTTTAGTGATCACGTTATGGTAGTGCTTATTATAGCTTTTTTAATCTGATTATTTTTTCTTTCTCTATTCGTGGTCTGTATCATGTGATTTGAATAACAAACGTTTTTTTCATAACAAATGTTTTTTTAACAAACATAACAAACGTTTGTGGTTTATCATTGGGCTTTTTTTCATCGTTGGGCTTTTAAGTTTTTTTATTGCTGTTTCACAGTTTGTGGTTTTGTAGTTTATGTTAAATTTTTGTAAGGTAGTTTATTATTTCTTGTGTAACGTTTGTGTTGATTAGTTTAAAATCATTTCTTTTTTTCATTTGTTCTTTGTTGCGTTGGGTTCAAAAAGGACAATCTTTGGATTCAAAATTATTGGTAACGAGTGGCGTGTTTTTGTGTAAGAAACAAGAGACACACTTCCTATTTTGGTGGATCTATGTTTTGTTTGTTTTTGCAAAAAGACAAAAGATAGTAGTAGGATAAGTATACATTTTTTTCATAGGAGAATTACATATTTTTTTACACTAGGAGAATTCTACACATTTTACACTAGGAGGAAGTATACCCATTTGCATGGGTGAATTATGCAAATTCTTGGTGGGTGAAATATACTCTTCCTCAGGGTAAATTTACACTTCTCTTGTGTGAATTTATACACTCTCTTGGTGAATTATACTACTTCTATTAGTTGAATTATAACACTTCCTCTTGGGTGAATTATACACTTCTCTTGGGTGAATTATACACTTCTATTAGGTGAATTATACACTTCTCTTGGGTGAATTATACGCTTCTCTTGGGTGAATTATACGCTTTTCTTGGGTGAATTATACACTTCTCTTGGGAGATTTATACCATTTCTCTTAGGCGATTTATACATCTCCAATAGCTTAACAAATCTTTAAGAAAAGTTCAAATACTTCAAAAACAACAAGGTTTCACCAACAACAATTCTATTTTCACGGTTTCTTCTTGATTTAGTAAAATCCCGCGAAATAATCATGTGTTTTCTCGTTTTAATCAAGACTTGTAAAATCCCGTGAACTAGATTCCTATCACAACAATAATAACTTTACCTACATAAGATCCTTGCATATCGTTTCACATCACTTTTGCAATGTCGACTCAACACGACATCAATGCTATCGGAGCACAACAACTTTCAAACACACATGATTCTTTGGCATTAATGGCAAACAGTCAGACTCTGTTTCACCCAGATCAACCATCACACTACCTACTTGCAACATCCACAACCCAATAACAACTATGTCTAACAACCTCTATTCAACACGAACTACATGCAACAACCAATGCAACATTCTAAAGATATCTCAAATCCTACAACTGCAATAGACATGGCACTTGTACTCATGACAATGATTAATGCTAAAAACAACACCCTCACAACAAAAACAACCAAAGAAGTTCATCAAACCCTCGCAACATGCAGATTGCTCAACCGGTTATGAATATGGATCAAGACAGACAGATGCTAATGGTTGAAAATAATGCTGGGAACCAGTTTAGACTGAATTCGGGGCAGATTGCAGGAATTCAAAATGGGTATAATGTAGTGCAGAATGTCAGGAATCATGTTGTTCTAAATGCAGTTCAGAATACGGGTGTTCAGAATGTTGAAAATCAGAATGGGAATGGAAATGTTGCAGCAGCATAGGCTGAGGGTAATGGTAATGGGAACAATGAAAATCAGATAAGGTGTTACAACTATCAAGGAGTAGATCATTATGCTAAGAATTGTATAGTCAAGCTAAGGAAAAGGGATGGTGTTTATCTTCAAATACAACTGCAGATTGATCAAAAGGAAGAAGCAGGGATCCAACTCAATTCTAAGGAATTTGATTTCATGGCTGCTGCATGTGCCTATGATGAGATTGAGGAAGTAAATGCAAACTGCACTTTAAAGGATAATTCACAGAAAGCATCGACATCGGGTACTCAGACTGACAGCGCTCCCGTCTATGACTCAGATGGATCAACTAAGGTACATGATTGTGTCATTGTGTGGTGTTAAATTATTATTCAAGTTTTAAATTTATATTTTGTTGACTTAACCAAAAACAACACTTTAACGGGCAGTGTACCCGGTCAGTAGGAGTTTCGTGGTAAGTAGGGTGTCGATCACTAAGAGCGAGGAATACTTTTAATTTATTAATACTTTGGTTTTTCTAATCTACGCTAAACCTATGCTAAACCTATGTTAATTCTAAATCTAATGGATAAGGGGGGTTTTCAGTCTGAGAGACTGTCACATGTTTGTTGGTGACTAAAACCAATTCAAGACACTAAAACACACGCAAGCAAATTAACAGAAGATAAAAGTGCGGTCTAGCCAATTATAAGAAAACTGTATTAACCACTATTAATCCAATCAGAACGTTGGTTTGTTTATTAGTGCAATGATTACTTATCTCGAGGCGGCATATCATTCTTAAGACTTAGGCGTTACTTCTTCCTAAGACCTAGACACGTAGAATCCTGTCACAATTAAACGTATCCGCATAAAGCATCCTTATTTGCTGATTATAATCTATCTTAGGGATTAAGGCAATGGCGATCTTGTTAAACCCTAGCTCATAGAGACTTTACCACTTCGTTAATGGTAATCCATACACTAGTAGTCGCTAACCACGTATTTACCAATTGATTAAAAACGTACTGGTTGATACAAGGTCCTTTTATGGACACCCTAAGCTCACTATCAAGGGTGAAGATAGGTGTTAATTGTGATCCTATTTTGTCTAGATGTATAAAATCACTATAGGAGAGTTTCTGAGTCATCTAGATTACTTGGTCCGTCTCACTAGATTTTTCCTTTCCCTTTCCTAGTTGAATGATAGGTCGGCATACACAGCACGTAAAAAGTATATTGTAAACATAAACAAGCCAATTCTAACGATAAATTAACGATATCAAGAGAAACAAACCAAACATTAAGTCTTCATACATGGCTAATACCGAAGGTATTAGCCTTCAAACATCAAAATTAATACAAAAGTAATGATTTAGCCAAGGTAAACTAACCGAGTTAACAAATGATACCAAAAACTGAACGATTACAAGAGTATAAGAAATTACACGTTGTCTCCTATGGAATTAATAACGTTGCTAGACCTCTTCTGCTCTTCTTCTCCTTTGAAAATTGACTTTTGTGGTTTAGGTATCGAGAATATGATTTATCACACTTAAAACTCGTTTTTGAGTTTTCTATTTATAGGGTCTGGAATATGGTCGATACGGCGTATCCAAAGTCTTGGATACGGCATATCAGGGTTTTTTTGGAGTAGGGACCACGTTTGATATCTTCCAGAATATTCACCTTCTATAACATGAATACGGCGCATTGGTGTTCTCTGGATACGGCGTATTGATCTTGTTTCCATCATGGTCTTTTGGTGAGTGCAGGCACAGATACGCCATATCTTCCTTGTTGGATACGGCGTATTGGTTGTCAGAACAGTAATCTTCAAAATATATTCATTTAGGCTCCAGAATGCGTGCCTTTTAGTTAACTTTCACCAAGTACTCCATAATTACTGCAATTCTCAAATACAAACGATTAAGTAGCAATTCTTTGCAATAATTATATAAAATGGGTAATTTTTATGGGATAAATGATGCTATAAAATAAACGTAATTTGATGCCATCAAATATCCTCCCACTTGAATCCTACTTGTCCTCAAGTAGCCTTTAGAAGTTTACAAACATGTATCCCTAAGGATTTTTCTGTTTAAGCATTTATTTGATCTATTACAAGTACACAACCAAACACCTCACGAAATAGGAAGATGAAAACACTCGAATCACTCAACTAATCTATGTGGTAACATGTAACTAATTTGCTCAATTGCCCGGTCATGACGAGTATTCTATCATAGGCTTGGCAAGGATACACATCTCCACCACTAGAGCTAAGGAGTAACATGTTTATAAGGGTAAATATGGGTTTTTATTCTAAGGCTTAGGGTTGATCATTCTACAATCTTTCACCAAAAGTACCACACTAACAAGGCAGCTGAAGCACACATACATGGGCGTAACGACGAAATAGACATGTGTGTTCGATCACATCCTCATTTGAGTTTAACCAAGGGTTAAGATGAAGAATAATATAAGGTAGGGATCTTCTGACTTTCACCAATAGTAATAAACCAACAAGGCAGTTGAGACATGCATACATGGCTGTAACGACAGAATAGACATGCATGCTCGATCACATCCTCATTCGCATAAAACCCATGGTTAATGATTAGGAAAGGGAATTAAATTGTTGTTAAACAAAAATTACGAAACAAATAGACTAGGTCCAAAATATAAGTTGCTAGACACTTTTCCCCGACCGTTACCATGATTAAGACACAACTATTTACAAACGTCTTGATCATAGATCAAAACAACAACCTAAGTTGGCGTTCCCGTAACTGTCAAGTTCCCAATCATCCCATACTTTACAAGGCAAGTGGCGATATCTACCACTTTATACAAAACTTTACATCGTTGACTTATAAGATGTATCAACGAATAATCAATCCTTCGTATAATTCCTTCGGTCATGCTTTTGCGAAACGATTATCTTTAAACTTTCCTCCTCTTTTTTGTTGCGATTTTCTACTTTTTTTATTTTTTTAATCACTATACTACGAAACTCGGTGTAATTTAACCATCTTCACGATTAAAATAACTCTGGATAATTCCTTCGATAATTCTTCATTCTTCGGACGTACCAATAATTGTGTTGGTAGTAAAAATACATGAGTTTTGACTACTTTATAAATTCCCATTTGCAATGTGCAAATTTCTTTCTAACCGTACCAAAGATAGAAAATTGACACAAGACTCGGAAAATACATACTTTACACTTTAAGCAACTAGCAACTGATAAATGGACTTAATCTAACAGGGTAGGATAAGGTGTAAAAGTGTCACGAAACAAACAGTTGGTGTAATACCTAAAGGATTGGCTCTACGGGTTGTTCTAGGGGTATCTTACTCTTAAGATGAGAGTAAACAAAGGGTTTATACGGGGTTTAACTAACCAATGTAGTTAGTTAATAAACAACATGTATAGGATTTTTGGGTGTAATCCTAAAAATTTACCAATTTAAACAAGTTACTCTATCTAAATCCATAGGACTCATCACTGTGATCTCGAATAGATATACCAAGCCAAGTTCTAAAGTCTACAACATCAGTGGCACACTCGTATTGTGTGGAATTTGGGTAAACATTTGGAAACGGATAAGGTTAAATCCTCACAATATCTAATAAGGGTTATTATGTGCAGGTTATGTAACAAGTAATTTCACAAAAGTATGCTTGAAAATTTTTAAATTTGAGCATAATTTAAGCATTTTATATAAAAAATAGGACAAGTATACATTCTAATTCTCATCCCCCCACTTGAATTATACAACGTCCTCATTGTATAGATAAAACATTAAAAACGGGAATTAAAAAGAATTAGAATGAGAAACTCCCCTGATATTTTGCTCGGTAGATTCTCCATGTAGGTTTATTGAGCAAGAACGTGTTGAACAGCCTTCTTGGGGTTTCAGGACTCCAACACTTCGAAATTTCCAGATTGTAGATTCTCCACCAACATTGTCGATTTCTTTTCTTTCAGCGAGGTCCTGTGCAAATTATAAGAAAAACGATGCATTCCTATCTTGGTATCTACGGTTAATTCCAACTAAACTAAATACTAAATACGGGTCAGTCTGTCAAATACGCTGTATCATGTGCATGAATACGTCGTATTGTCAGAACTGACACTAATGTTTTAAAGTGCATAAAAATAAAGGACTGATAAGTCCAGACATTTAATACGACGTACGGTATGGAGCGGATACGCCGTATTGATGTCTGGGAAGACAGACTCGATAAAAATAAATAACAATCCGGGTTGTCTCCCAGGAAGCTAGTCTTTAAGTTAGACTTTTCTTTAGCTTCTCTCACGTTGTATCTTCTTTAAATTATACTAACTTTTTATTTTTCGCATCAATAAGTCCATCGTGGTATTTTTCTTAACCTTTGTCTGTTGACTTTAAAGCTGATTTTGTTTCTATCGATGATCTCCATGGTACCATACAGATACACGGTCTTTACCACATTTGGCCCGTACCACCTTGATTTGAGCTTACCCGGATGCATCTTAAATCTAGAGTTAAATAGTAATACCTTGTCTCCCACTTTTAAATTCTTATCCCTACAAAGTCTAGAGTCGTGCCATCTCTTAGTTCTTTCCTTTTAGATCCGGGTGTTTTTGTATGCTCCATTTCTTAATTCCATAAATTCATTAAGTTCCATGAAACGGTTCTTTGCTGCACCTGTGAGATCCATATTACATTGCTTTAATGCCTAATATGCTTTATGTTCGATCTCTACAGGAAAGTGACAAGCTTTTCCATAAACCAATATAAAGGGGGTGCATCCAGTAGGTGTTTTGTAGGCGGTTCTGAATGCCCATAACGCATCGTCGAGTTTTTCAGACAAATTCTTTAGATTATATCCAACCGACCTTTACAAGATACGTTTGATAGCCCCATTAGTCACTTCAGTTTGCCCATTAGTTTGAGGGTGATATGCCGTTGATAACTTATGTGTTACTCCATACTTTTGCAAGGCTTTTTCTAGTTGAGAGTTACAAAAATGTGTCCCCCAATCACTAATTAAGCTTTAGGAACTCAAAATCTTGCAAATAGCCTTCTCAAAAACTTAATCACAACGCGAGCATCATTTGTAGGAAGTGCTTGAGCTTCGACCCATTTTGATACATAATCCACTGCTACTAATATATATTTGTTTCCCCTTGAGTTAGGAAATGGTCCCATAAAGTCTAGCCCCCATATGTCAAACACATCTCATACCTGAATATTGTTCTAAGGCATCTCATTTCTTGATAATATGTTTCCAGATCTTTGACATGCATCACATCTCATTACGTAATCTTTAGCATCTTTAAAGATGCTAGGCTAAAAGAATCCTGATTCATAGACTTTCCTTCTAGTAATTGATACACTATGATGACCCTCAGTTGGTTCAGAATGACAATGTGCCAAGATTTCACGGATTTCATCTCCAGTAATGCATCGCCTCATTACATTATCCGGGCATAGCTTGAATATGTATGGTTCATCCTAAAAATAATTTTTTACTTGAGAGAAAAATCTTCTTTTTTCAGGTGTCCAATTTGGAGGCACAATTTTTCCAACGATATAACATAATCAGCATACCATGGTTCGTCCTCATTTAACTTGGTTTTCAATATCATAAGATGTTCGTCGAGAAACTTGTCAGAGATTTCCTCTTCCGTGAACGTTCCCAAGTCTGGGTTCTCAAGTCTCGACAAATGATCCGCAGCTACGTTCTCTGCCCCTTTTTTATCCTTAATCTCAATGTCAAACCCTTGAAGAAGCAGAACCCACCTTATAAGCCTTGGTTTGGCATCCTGTTTGCTAAATAAATACTTCAAAGCTGAATGATCAGTATAGACTACGGTTTTTAATAAGATAAGATATGGGCGAAACTTATCAAAAGAGAAAACAACTGCAAGAAGTTCTTTTTCAGTGGTGGTGTAATGTTCTTGGGCATTATTCAGAGTTTTGCTGGCATAATAGATCTGTTTAAATTTCCCATCTATTCGTTGTCCTAACACAGCTCCAACAGCGAAGTCACTAGCGTCACACATTAATTCAAAGGGCACGTTCCAATCGGGAGATATTATGATACGCGCAGTGGTTAGTTTTTCTTTCAAAATGTTAAATGCCTTTTTGCAATCATCAAAAAAATCAAACTCCGCGTCTTTGATTAAAAGTTGGGTCATTGGTTTAGAAATCATGGAAAAGACTTTTATGAACCTTCGGTAAAATTCAGCATGCCCTAGAAAGCTTCTTACCCCTTTCACGTTTGTTGGGTATGGCAATTTAGCTATCACATCAATTTTAGCTCTATCAACCTCAATTCCAGCCCCATAAATTTTGTGTCGTAAAACAATCCCTTCTTTTACCATGAAATGACATTTTTTCCAATTCAGCACAAGGTTGGTTTCCTCACACCTGGCAAGCATCATATCTAAATTAGCTAGACAACAATCAAAAGAGTTACCGAATACTGAGAAGTCGTCCATGAATACTTCCATAAAGTCTTCCACCATGTCGTGGAAAATTGCCATCATGCACCTTTGAAAAGTAGCTGGTGGGTTGCATAATCCAAACGGCATTCGTCGGTAAGCAAAAGTCCGGTAAGGACAAGTGAATGTTGTCTTTTCTTGATCTTTCGAGTGCGATCAAAATTTTGAAGAATCCTAAAAAACCATCAAGAAAACAGTAGTATTCATTTCACATAAACGCTCTAACATTTGATCAATAAAGGGAAGAGGGAAATGATCCTTTAAAATTTGCATCATTAAGTTTATGATAGTCGATTCATACTCGCCATCCTGTAATTGTGTGAGAATGAATTAACTCATATTTTCATTCAAAACTATAGTCATTCCTCATTTCTTTGGAACCACGTGGATAGGGCTGACCCACGAACTATTTGAGATTAGATAAATCAGCCCCGAATCAAGTAGCTTTACAATCTTGTTTTTCACCACGTCTTGGACTTTGGGATTTAAACACCTTTGGGGTTGAATGACTGGTTTGTAGTCATCTTCTATTCGATTGATTCCTTTGATGTCTAACATTTTCTAGGCAATTGCCCTTTACGTTTCTCCATTACTTGCAAAAGTGCAAAAGTAACATTTTCTCCTTTTCAGACAATTTAGATGAGATAATTATGGGAAAAGATTTGTCTTCATGCAGGTATGCGTATTCTAAGTGTTGAGGCAAATTTTTTAGCTCAGGCTTCTTTTCATCGATTTCGTTAGCGGTGGATGAATAAAGTTGTTCACTTTCAACTTTATTGGGTTCTACTGTCTTTTGCGCAACTTGATACGACGTATTGACAGATTCGATACGCCGTATTGGTTCCCCTGAATCAGAATCATCGACTTCTTTACATTCAAAAAATTCACAACTTTCTAGGTCTGATTGATCAATCGATTTCTCCAACCCTTTTAATAAAAATGAATCGGACGTATCATTTGCCAGTAATTTCCAGGCCTCTATGTTGATCGCATCGTCCAAGTCATCAACCCCGTAGCATTCATCATCTTCAGCTAGTGATCTCTTAATTGATTGATCCATGTCAAAGAATACTTCATCATCCCCTACCCTTAGCGTTATCTTTTTATTAAACACGTCTATCATAGCTCGAGCAGTTGCCAAAAATGGTCTTCCTAAAATTATAGGAACTCTAGAGTCTTCGGGCATATCTAAGATAACGAAATCTATTGGAAGGACGAATTTATCAAATTTTACGGGAACATTTTCAATTATTCCTCTTGGGTATTGGATCGACCTATCCGCAAGTTCCAAACTCATTCTAGTAGCTTTTGGTTCTCCCAAACCGAGTTTTTCATACATCATAAAGCTTAATTGAGCCTTAAGCTCAGGTTTAGAGGCAAGGTGCCACTTAGGTGTATGTGTTTAAGCCACTCACTCAGATAGAGTGGCTTGTGACTGAGACTACAAAAAAAACTCAGGTTTCATTTTCTAAAAATCATTTTAGCTTTTACATAGCTTAATTCTAGTAGCTTATTTCATTGTTTTCTTAGTGCTTACTCATTTTAGTATTGTTTTAGATTAGTTTAAAATGCAGTGATATAAACCATTAGTAGTTAGAATCCATTAAGCTCTCATTATTATAATTCGTCATTAGAATAGTATAAGCTAGGAAGAAACCAGCTTTATTCTTCTTAATAAATATGATTTTAAATGTCAACTGCTTAATTTAGTTTTAGTTTCTAAGGATAGTAGCTAAAAGGTTTTAGCTGAATTAGTTTTTAAATTAGTTTTAAGTACAAATAGTTTGGGACAGTTTGGCTTAAAGAGTGTTTGGATTTAGGTTACTTTGACTTTTAAAGTCATAACAATCCTGTCAAATTACTTTACAAAGTTGAGTTTAGTCAAGTTAACAAGTTGTAGACAGGTTTTGAAAATTAGTTAGAAGAATTCAAAAGTTTAGAGCTTAAGAACTCCTTACTTGCACCAGGACAGTTTTATTGTGCAAGTGAATTTAGGATTTAGTGTTTTACAGCTTTCTATTGTTCAAGTGTTTGTCCAAAATATACTTAGTTACTTTGTGAGTGAGTAAGATTTTAGTGAAGAGATTACCTGCACTTTATCTTAGGCCAATTGATCCAGCAAACAGCAGTTAAAACTGCTGTTGCTTATCATTTATTTAGCCACTTTTTAGTCTCTGTATTTAGGATTTAGAAGTTAGGATTAAGTACTTTGTTAGAACTCTATTGGCTAAATATGAATCATCATTTAGATTTCATTTTAAGCTTTTAAGTCTAGCTTATTTTTCCTGCAAAAAGTAGAGTAGCAGTTTATTAGAGTATAGCTTATTTCTATTGGTTTCTAATTTCTAGTTGAAATTTTAAGAAATTTATTATCTAGGTTGTTTAATAACTTAGCATAGTATAATTTCAAAATTCAGCGTCTAAGGTTTAGAATAAGCTTTTTAGCTTATAAGAAAAAAGCTTATATCAGTTTTAAGTCTCAAACTGCACTTTTAAGAATCACTTTTCTTTGTTATTCTTGTTATTACTTAGCTTTATTTTCACTCTAGAAACCTTAGTACACATCTTAAGTCTCCCATAAAAGCTTCTTTTGTTTTTCATTTTCATCAAGAAATAAGAAAGTAAATAAGCCATTGTCTAAAAAAGCTGTTAAACCGTAGTTTCTGTAACAGATTAGAAAAGCAAATTTTTTAGCTTAAAATTTTTTTTTTTTTTGCCCAGTGGATAAAAGTAGAAAATGCCTTTGTTAATGTTGTTTAGAATAAGCTCCTTAACAACTTTCATGTTTTAAGTTTTTGCTTATTTTCACTTTTAATAAGCCATATAGAGCGAATCAGCGGGGTCTGTTTAGTATTTTTCCCATAGTTTAGGGTTACCCGTTTACACTGTAGTGTAAAATATAGAAGGTTTGCCCGCCTACCCTTTTCTTTCTTTTATTACATTTCCTACCCTGTCTTTTTAGTTTAATAAAATAGTTTTATTATTTTAGAAATTAGTTTAATAAAAGTTTAGGGTTTATTTTAATTGGTAAAATTAGGATTCGATTATGGTATAAAAAAGGGCTTTTGGTGCCATTGATTTCGCACTTTTTTAGGTATTTAAAAACCATTTTCCTTCTATTGTTTTTTTCCAGTTTAATTTTGCATTTCTAGATTTAAATGATTTTAAGTAATTTCTCTTTCTTAAATAATTCATAAGAAAAATAGGAAAATAGTTGAAAATTTTTGATTCTTTTTCAATATTTTCTTTTTAAAATCAAGTAAAAAAACTATATTTTGAAAAATAAAAGTAAAATTTTAGTATTAATTTTTAGAAAAAGTTTATTTTTGTTAATTCATTAATCTTTAAAAATTCATAAAAAATTCAAAAATAGTTAAAAAATTCCAATTCTTTTTCCTAAAATTTTCTTTTTAAATTTGTGATTTTTAGGTATTAAATTTTGTAAAAAGTAGTTTCTGAAGATTTTCATATTTCAGTTTTATCTCACTAGAACTGTTTTTACTTTTCGTGTATTTAAATTTCGCGTTAGTTAATTGATTTTAGTTTCTTAAATTTTCTCTATAGTTTAATTGTGCTATTAAATTCGTAGTTTAATCCAAAATCCAAAAATCTCCTTCAAACTCAAATCTTCGACTGTATCGATTCTCCAGTCCAGCCTCGTTGGGGATAAACGACCCGGGAACATTCTATAACCTACCTCGTATTATTGATTATGTTTCAGATTTCACTTACTATATATATTTTATATTTTATTATATATTATATATATTTTAAGGTGTGGTTTGAACGGATCAATTTTTGGCGCCGCTACCGGGGAGGCTGTGAAAACGATTATCGTTACGTTTGATAGTTTGTATTTGAATTTGTGAATATTTTCTTCTATTTTTATAAAATAATACAAAAAAAAACATTGTCCATAAAAAGAAATAAAATTCACAAATTGGTAAAAATACCAAAATATAATACTCTCAATTGAGGTATTATCATAATAAATTCCGGTGAACTTGTTGGTTCCCAACTCGAACAAAAGATTTAAAAACTTGCTTTGTGTCACTAGTGAATACGCGTCACCTTAAATTGATAAACAAACTATCAAGAGGGGTATAAGGATGGGTTGTATCCGAGGAACGACGACCCGAAGGAGAAGGTTTTTTAATAGCTTCGCATGCTTTCCCCTCCCCCTCCTTTGTGCGTTGTCTTTAAAAGAGCTACCGTGAAACGGTTGACTATTGGTATAAGTGTCTTAATCCATTTTGTCCCGATAAAATAAATTGTGAATAAATGGAAAAACCAAAAATAAAACTCTATTATCTTCATATCAATCTTTTCTTATTCCATCTTAATGATTAATTCCCTTTTATGACGCATTCGTATTATCGTTTGAAATCCGATTTACACGCGATTAAAGAATGCTCGAACTTGTGGAGTTTTGTACACTGCAGACTTTATGTGTTTCCAAATAAGGGTCTTGAAGACAAGATTCTTGTTCCTAAACCCCTCGAAATTGTGCAAGGTGTGCAAGGTGTGGAACCCTGTTTTGATGGTCCTGTATTGTCATTGGAGTGTTATTTTCTTATTACGAAAGAACATTTAAGGAAGATTTGTTTTACATATTGTGTGAAAATGAATTTTCGAAGACCTTCAAGATACTTCCGAGTCATCCCGTAACAAACACCAAACGTTGTTTAATGCCCTCAAGATCCATTCGTTGAATCAGGACCCAACGTAAAAATTCCTCACCCAAGTCCACCACACATTGACCAGTTGTTGTCACGAAGCGATGATTCTTTAGATGTAATCTTTTTGATCGATGGCAATGCCTTGTAAGTCTTGTGGGAAAGGTTGCTCATTTACGGTTTATAATTGGCCCTCCGATAGATCCGATTATCTCTAATCCCGGAACCATGCAAAAATCAAGACCATAGAGACCCCTACAAACAAAACTGTTGCAAAGTTTGCAACAACAATATCTCTTGTACATGCCTAAAATGTGGTTGAATGAATACAATGGAGATTGTTTTTTATGGTACGAATGGAAAGGAACACCAAGCAATTTTTCAACTCTGCACTCTTCTAACAGAATCTCACGTGTTGCAATTCCATCCACCACAACCACAATACTTACCATACACTTGTGAGATACGTGGTAGACAATTCTCATTAACGGTTAAGATTGTCACCCTCAGGGGTCCCGTTTGTCTACAATCAGGACCCGTGTTTCAATCAAAACTTTGATTATTTTCCACAAACTTCATCGAGTTTTCCACAACAATACCTTTGTTGTGAAAATTATGGGGGTCCTCATGAAACTTACCAATGTCAACCAATGAATGAAGACTATTATCAGACAAAATTCTTGCTAATGATTCAATCCTTTCTTTTGTTTTGACCAAGTTAAACCCCCAGCAATAACCGACAATCATCCAAACTTCATTCTCAAATGACCTTCTCAATTCTCAAAATAAGCTTATGGAACAAATGACAACCTTACGTGATTTGGTTGGTCAAGTTATACAAAAGAAGGAAGAAGAAAAGCGAATTGCGGAAGAGCAAGCGGCTAAAGATCGATATTGGAAGATTCCCATTTGCTACGATGATGACGAAGACGATACCATTGCAATCACACCCGTTTTACCAATCGAGGAACCCGATAACTCTCTAAGTATGGGGGACGAGCATCTTGACACTATTCCAGCAACGGAATCAGACGAAGTAATAAAGTCTAGTGTTTAGAACCTTGTCCCATTCCCAAGTTGATCCGAGGGGAGGGTATTCCCGACAAAATGTGTGATGTGCCTCTTTGTGAAAATACCACCCCTCTTAATGCTCTCAATGAACATTCTGAGATTGTTGCCAATTCTGACGATGATAATTCTTCAAGTGATGACGATTCTACCTACGGTGAGGATATCGAGTATGTCGATGCATCACCTCCCGATGTTGAGATCGTCAGCTTAGAGGTGGTGGAGATTGTTGATCCGGAAGTTGGAAGGATTGATGATGACATTCTTTTAACAATCAAAGACGATATCCTTCGTGAAAAATTGTTGAATGTCAATCTTCTTATTGCTAAGATCGATTCATTAAGAGATAATCCTATCCCATCTTCTGAAGGTGTAATCAAGTCTACCTCCACATTTCCTAATCTTTTCTTGGAGGAGACTAACACCTTTGATAATTCTATTCCCGAATCTGAAACTTTCTGCTTTAATCTAGAAGAGATTAGTAGTGGCAGTCCCACTACTCATTCTGAGTTATCTCTTCCGGATTATAAAGCTTTCTACGTTGATAACGATCATTTTAAAGAGAGGAGCAGTGGCAGTACCACTACTCATGTTGATTTTTCTCAATATGATTCGTTTATCTTTGATCTTTCGAATGATCAGTTTCCTCCTGCCGGTAGGAGTGACTTTAATCATGAGGAGTTCGCCGATGAACTCACTCACATCATGTCTCTCCCGGAACTTGAATGTTTCAAATTCAAGATTGAGCCCGATCCGGGAGATTTGACCTCTATTGACCCCGGGATTCGTAAGAATGTGTCTACGACTAATGTGAATGTACCATTAGAGGATGACCAATCTTCTCTCTTCGCTTATGTTGTATGGATCTTTCTTGCTTTTCTCACGTATCCCGTTGTCCCTCCATATCTTCTCTCCTGTGGGGATGAAGATATCATTTTTGACCCCGGCATTTCCATTTGATCATTCTTTTATGCCGGATGTATCTCATCGGAGTGGAACTTTCATAATCAATGTTTTTCCAAACCACTTGAATGAAAGTCCGATGATGATTTTATCTTCCACTTGCTCCCCCATGGACCAATGAATTCGGGGTCGAGTCGAGCTTGTGACTCGGTTAACAAAAACAAGGCGCTTCGTGGGAGGCACCCCATGCTTATCAGTAGTAGTAATAAATAAGTGTTTTTGTGTGAGAAGGCTTTCATTTTCCATTACCCGTGTTTTGTCCATGTTTTGTGTGCTTTGTGTCCAGGATTTCCCGGATTGTGAAGACTCTCGTGCTTGCAGTATCCACATGAGTTTCACATCCTCAGCTTCATTTTGGGAATCCAGTATCCAAATCTAATCGACTAACGTTTTATCTTTTGGCACACTTCATAAACGGCCTTAGATTTACGTTTTATCTTTCGGCTAATTTAAGTTGCATAAATCGGCTGATTCAAAACCTGTATAAATCGGCTAATGTAGATTACATAAATCGGCTAATATCACAACATGTATATTTCGGCAGATTCAAATGCATAAATTGGCAGCTTCATAAAATCCAGAAAACCAACTTTTAAAATCACTCAAAAACACACATTTTGACGTTTTTTCTTGATTTCTTTTGCAAAACTAAGTATTACTAAGATACTAGAACCTTAAAAACACAAACTTAATAATTTTTAACACCAAAAAGTATTGCACTTTTTGGTTCGAGTATGTAAACCAAAAACGCACCCTTTTGAATCAAAAAATGCACACAAAACACTCTAAATCACCTTATGGCGACGGATACCAATTGTAGAATACTAGTTATCTAATCACACACACAATACAAGTAAAAAATCTTAGAGAGAGAGAGAGTGGTTGGACACTTCTAGATAGAGAAACAAATATGCATAACGGAGAATGTGAAATGAGCCAACACCCTCTCCAAGGCATGGAGAGGGTATTTATGTGTCTACATAGGCCGGCCACCCCATGGGCTTTCCATGGGCCTGACCCAGTTAGCTTACATTTTACTAAACATTTAACTACGAACTACAAACGACTATATTGGAAGTGACCGAGTCTTTTCTTCATTTCTAACAAAACGGGTTCACTGGTATTTTGAAAAATATATTTGCGGGTATTTTAAAATGGGTGTGACGGGTTTATCCATGATACGTATACATATATTACTCGTCATCCACCCACCACCAACTGGTGGGTTCATTTTTTTCACCCATGACCCACCCGTGGGTAAAAATGACAGGTTACCCTTTTATCACAATATGTGAATACCTGCGGATTATGAATTTTTTCTCGCCCATTGCTGTCCTTAATTAAATTCGTAGCTTTTTTGATGATGAGAAGTTCACTATCACTACCTCAAAAGCTTTAGGTTCATTAATTTTGTCTTATATCAAAAAGAAAAGAAAGAAAAAAAAGCGAAAAAAAATTAAGGAAAGAAAGTCTTGTGTGTCGATACGTCCCTCGTTGGACTTGTATTATCCCTAGTTTTCTAGAAGTTCCAATCGAATTCTTGGCCCATTTTAGGGCTCCCAAATTAGTGGCCAAAAAAATTGGTGGACCAAAAGTTTCAAATTTTGCATGCTATCATGATTTAGAAAAAATAACAAAAACGTAACGATTGATAGTCTTGACTTTAGAAAAAAGTTAATTTATCGCAAAGTCCTTTTCCGAATGTCATTCAAACAAAATGATTGGGATATTTTATATTTACAAATGAAGACTAAAACTCTTTCCACTCAATTACTTCCACACATGACACTTCAAACTTCGATGATTTCATTTCGAAATAAAATGTTTGTTTGACTAATTTAAAATTGTACTATGACTATCAACTTAGCTCTTATCAAATCTATCATATAATCATTTATTATTTTTCACATAAAAACAAAAACAATATATATGTACATATTTCTTTTAATATATATATATATATATATATATATATATATATATATATATATATATATATATATTATATTATTTTTATTTAGTAATTATATTTTAATATATATATATTATATATCTATAACATATTTATGGGGCTAAAAGGTATGAATGGATTAATATGAATTAGTGAACATGACAGCCACCTTCAAAGATGTAAATGGACCCATAGAGTGGAATTTTGAAAATTGTCTAAAAAACCTATACCATAGGCATGATTCGTAACTTGTGATGTTAGGTTAATATTCAAATGAATGAAACAACTCGCAACACATTATTTGTGTTTCACTATCAAAAGTACATTAATATGTTCTAAAAATAACCCATGTTATCTGTTTAGATGTAAATATTTCTGATTTTTAAAATATAACAAGATATGCTCACAAATTATTTGAGAATAAGATATTGCTCCAAAATTTTATAGCTATCAATGAAAAACTTTATAACTCCAAAAAAACTTACCTTACAGCAAAATAATTAGTTAACGCACATGAAGTCAGTTTTTTGTGAGTCTTCTAAATTCATGTTTTTTTATGTTCTGTTATTCTCTATGATTTGTTTCAATAGCCAAGGGATCTTTTTGTTTTCCACAGAATAGATGTTTCTACTTCATGTGTCATATGCATTTAAACTATTGATTATTAGCTTCTGGGTGTGGTAATGAAGGTCTTGTGGTACAGTAGTGTGGTGCCTTAATTGGTTCTCTCACTTCAGTGGTTGGATTTGAGATGAGTTTTCTTTGATAACATTTGGTATAAAAAAATCAGTAAATAATTGTCCCAAATATGAAGGCACTCAACCCATTTGTGAGCAAATGGGCTGAAATATATTTGTTGTGAATTCTGGCGTGTTTCGCCTCCATCTGTGCGTGGTACCGATGGAAGCTTCATTCAGATTTCAACATGTCTAGGGCTAATGAGGGCTCTCTTGATAGGGATCCCTGTTAAAAGTATCCCGGGCTGGTAAGAAAATAATTCGAATTTACCATGTCCTTGCATTTTTACATTCTGAACTATGAGCTCAGGTGCCATATATGCTTTTGGTTATCCATAATGCCATCTATGGTACTTGCTCTTGCAATGATATTCTGTGCGGAAAGTCCACCGTGGATTTATAAGGTTTGTTCTCATCTTTATTTACTACTTCATCAACAGTTTTATCTTTCTATGTTGTCCTTGATAATTACCAAGTTCTTCAAAGACCATTCACACCCAAAAAGAAGGGATCTACGTCTAATCTACAACGAGTATCGTATTTCATAAATGCAAAGGTGGAAATTGATCCATATGTTTATAGTCAGATTATTTGAGCTAAAAGATCTGATTAGAAAGGAAACTGGTCGAATGTGCTTAAAGTCTTTAATCATTACTGTAATTCTTTTATTCCTTACAGAAACGAAGAAATGCTGGTTGAGTTCCAAAATCTTCTAGGACCTGCAAATGTCAGATCAGCAATGATAGAGCTCTTAAAGTGTGCTTGCATGCCATTGTTTCATCACCCCAGGTCAACTCTAATTTCATGTCATATGCTATTTCCTGTATAATTGAAGTTGAAAAAAACATGAAAGCACACATGCTTATTGTACATCAATGGTTCCTGTATAAGATCCTTTCCTTTAATAGATTTAAATATGGTCAAGTGTTTATTAGTTTTTGGTGTATTGATGGCAGATATATGACAAAACGCTGCGCACAAAGGCTCTTTCAATAGTCTACTCTTGTACATCTATGCTGGGGGTTATGAGTGGTGTGTACAAGGTACCTCCTTTGCCCTTACAATCTTTGGTCGTCAGATTGATCTTTTATCTGCTATTTTGATGAAAAGAACTGAATGCCTACATTGAATAATTGTTATTTAGACAGAAACAAGTGCCTTGATGTTACCATTAGTGAAATTTTGGATGGTTGAAATCTCCTCCATCCTTGAGATTCCTGTACAATCTCAATGGTGGTATTCTTTTTTGTCCAAATATATTTACCTTTTGCATATTTATAACGGATATTGCAGTCACTTTCATTTTATATTCATCATCAGGTATAAAGTGCTTGAGCCAATTTGCTTAGCAAAGTTTCCCGGGTACCGATGGGTAATTATGCTACTTCTATATAACTATTATATGTTACATAACTATTACATGTAGTGATTAACTCCGCTATATTTAATCTTATGTAAAATGCAAAAAATTACAGTGCTTTCCTGATGTGGATAACTTGTCTGCACTTTCACTCACAGGGATTGATCTTTGCATATCTCCTATAGAAGTAAAATATGGTGAATGGGCTCTTAAAGTGGTCACATGGATCGATGGTCAAATTATTTCTCTGGAGCATATTCCTAATGGTGAACCTTACTTCATATAGAAATATTAATGGTAGTTTACAACTTTTGATTAATGGTTGAGCATTATAATTATATTTTCGGGTTTAATAATAGGAATTCATTAGCTTCGCAGTCGGCTTAAAACAAGTGGTTATGAATAATATATAATGGTACAGAGTATGACTCAGCAATGTTCGTCTAGGTTACTTTCTTTCTATATTTGGTGATGACATACAGATATTTTTTTTTGAAAGGCATAAGACATATAGATATATTACTATCATGTCCTAAAAAATAGGCTTGGAATTTGGTGTTCAATACTTAACAATTCTAACTTATTATGGAGGCTTTATTTCTTTATTTTCTCAGGTGCACCTTGTCACATCGCGAAACATTTAGGGCTGTCCTTTCCAAGCTCGAGGACCTTCAGGTGAGGATGAAAAAGCAATAATAAATCATTGCATGTCTCTCATCACCAAATGAAAGTCTTTACATAGATTCCAAGCAACAACATATTACGATTATATAGTAATTGTTAATTTTTGCAGGTTTTATTGGCCATAGTATGGATTCAGAAGATTCTTTTACTGAAATGTGTCATGAAGTTCTCATGGACATTTTAATTCAACTGATGACGTGGCATACATCCTCTCATAAGATATTTCTCAGATATCAGCCCTGAAGGAAAAAAACAGACTCCTTTGAGTCAAGCTGGCTTTAGGGATTCTGCAAGTATTGGTGCAGGATAACAACTGACTGTTCAGCATAGAGGTTTCATTTTTTTCTCTTCTATATTATCGTGTTATATTAAAAGCATCTGGCACTTGCTTGCATCATGAGAAAATTAGTTGACTTGGACCTGCAACTTTTCTGAAAGGGTCACACTTATTGTAATCGCATTTAGATAGTTTCAACTTGAAGTACAAAAATATCAGAATAAGAGTCATATAAATTTGTTGGAAAGTTAAAAAAATAGTTTTCGAAACCTCTGTGTGTAAAAACTCAGTATGAAGTTCCTGTTTCTCCATTCATCACACCATTTGGAACTGATCATTCAGAGCTTCAAGCATGAGTTGTTGAGACCTATCATCTGAAATGCCGTGTATGCTGCTTTTTTTGTTTGCTTTATCTACATCCTGTTTTAGAGTCTGGAAAGATGTTGTGTGTGGGAATAATGCATCACTTATTGACAAATGCAAGCAATCAAGGGAGAGTTAAGACCTGATCCTGTTTTGATGCTATTAACTTTATAGAAGTTGTTATTCAGGAAGATGATGAGTCAACGGCCAATACCACTTTTGCTATAGGCCAATGTCCATACCCTTTTCTTAACAAACAAACACAATAGGAGTGGCAATTTGAAGATTTCGAATGCCGATAATGGGCCAACATGTGTCGGGTAAGTCGCCAAGCATACAATTGTTACTGGGCTTGACATTATGTGCTTAAATAGTTCGTATCGACAATGCCCATTGTATGCGTATCCAAAAGTTTTATGATTCATTTGTTGTAGTAGAAATTAAAAGAGATCTGTTTTCACAATGTAGAGGCAAGAAGCTCGAGATAGCATGGACATCAATTCCTCGGAAAAAGATCACATGTCAGTAAAATTTTAATGAACATGGTAAATCAAACGTTCCATGTATCAAATTATTTTTATCCTTTGTCAAATCGATGAAATTTAGGCTATAACAACATATGCATTTCTTACATTCAGAAATAATGGGGTATGTTTGATTGTGGTTTTGGTCTCTTTTGTTATGGCTGATAATCTTTTACTTTTTATGTTCATGTTTCATATAACAAAATAAAGATGTATATTAGGACCGACAATTCTTGATATGATATGATAGTATGCTCTTAGCATGCATTAAGACAATGCTAACATGGGTAAAAACAGGATTGACATGAAGCTAAAAAGAAATTATGCGGGTTGTGAAATTTGCGTTTCCAACTGTCATTCATTCATTCATTCAACTATATTAAGCCATATAACTATACTTAAGAATAAACTTACTAAATTGTTGTGCAATGTGCGTTTCCATTTTGCATTCGCATTGCTTTGGTATGAATAAATTGTGCGTACACACTCATATTTTGTTTAATATTATTATCAGTGTAACTGCCATACTTAAAAAAAATTAATAAGCATACTCACACTCATATTTTATTTTTTATTGGTCTCTTGCAGCAGCTCAAGGTTATAAACGAATCAAAACATCAAAAGGTTAGACCAAAAGAAAAATGGTTTCATCAATAGTGACAAGGGTGCGAAAGAAAGTTAAATTCCGCGCAAAAAAAGCACAGACCCATGTTGTCTTGTGTGTGGCAAGCCTGGCCGCAACGTTAGCTTCCGTTACTACAATCTCAAAACTTCTTCAAAAGATCAAGTAAAGACGGTAGAAGAGAAGGAAGACAATGAATTAATGGTCAAAGAGCTGGAATTGAAACTTGAATCTTTGGAGAAGCTAAAAAATGAATTGGAATTGAAAGTCGAGAAAAAGAGTACTGAAATTTCGGGAATCTTAATCCAGAACCAAAATCTGAAACATGAACTTTAAACAACGTCAAACGATCAAGCAAAGACGTTGGAAGAGAATGAGAGTTGTGAGTCAATGATCAAAGATCTCTATTGTTGTTGATAAGAGGGTAACATTCGTAGTCACAGGTGGGCTTCTTCAAACGAACTTGATTCGTCTTTAAGTGGAAACAATTGTAAATGGATATGAGCATCTGTTTTGCTAAGGAAGTTTATTGATGACATGACACTCAAGGTATAATCTTTATGATTAATGTAACAAATTTCTCTACATGTGACTTTTTATAATGATATTTGGCGCGTTGAAATTCAGTGCTTTTTATAATGATATTTAGTCTTTAGATAATTTGCTTTTGCATATCGGTTAGAATGTAGTACTAATTATTATAGTCTTGGATGTTTTGCACCAGGTTGTATATGATTACAGAAGTTGCAGTCCTTTTAAGCAAACAGTTTAGAATATAAAAAAATGGCACACGGTTTTTGGCAATAGTTCAACACTTACATACACACCTGATGACCACTTAAGTACGCAAAACAGATAATGTGTCGATACACGTTGCCTGTAAGGATAACTTACAAGTGTTGCGTTCAACATTTGTGAAATTTGCGTTTCCAACTGTCATTCATTCCTTCATTCAACTATATTAAGCCATATAACTATACTTAAGAATAAACTTACTAAATTGTTGTGCAATGTGTGTTTTCTTTTTGCATTCGCATTGCTTTGGTATGAATAAAATGTGCGTACACACTCATATTTGTTTAATATTATTATCAGTGTAACTGTTATACTCACACTCATATTTTATTTTTTATTGGTCTCTTGCAACAACTCAAGGTTATGAACGAATCAAAACATCAAAAGGTTAGACCAAAAGAAAAATGGTTTCATCACAGGGAGGTTATAGTGACAAGGGTGCGAAAGAAAGGTAAATTCCACGCAAAAAAAGCACAGACCCATGTTGCCTTGTGTGTGGCAAGCCTGGCCGCAACGTTGGCTTCCGTGTTTTTTTGATTTTTTTTTTTTTTTTTTTTTATTTTTTTTTTTTTTTTTTTTTTTTTTTGTAATTTATTTGTTTTTTTTTTGAGTACTACAATCTCAAATCTTCTTACCCTGAATCCTGAAAGAAGTATTCAAAATCATGTCAAAAGATCAAGTAAATGATGGTAGAAGAGAAGGAAGGCAATGATTAATGGTCAAAGCTGGAATGAATACTTGAAATACTTTAGAGAAGTTGAGAATGAATTGAAATGAAAGTCGAGAACAAAGAGTACTGGAAATTATCGGGAATCTTAATCCAGAACCAAAATCTGAAACATGAACTTTAAACAACGTCAAACAATCAAGCAAAGACATTAGAAGAGAATGAGAGTTGTGAGTCAACGATCAAAGATCTCTATTGTTGTTGATAAGAGGGTAACGTTCGTAGTCACAGGTGGGCTTCTTCAAACGAACTTGATTCATCTTTAAGTGGAAACAATTGTAAATGGATATGAGCATCTGTTTTGCTAAGGAAGTTTATTGATGACATGACACTCGAGGTATAATCTTTATGATCAATGTAACAAATTTCTCTACATGTGACTTTTTATAATGATATTTGGCGCGTTGAAATTTAGTACTTTTTATAACGATATTTAGTCTTTAGATAATTTGCTTTTGCATATCGGTTAGGATGTAGTACTCTAATTATTAGTCTTGGATGTTTTGCACCAGGTTGTATATGATTACAGAAGTTGCAGTCCATTTAAGCAAACAGTTTAGAATATAAAAAAATGGCACACGGTTTTTGGCAATAGTTCAACACTTACATACACACCTGATGACCACTTAAGTACGCAAAACAGATAATGTGTCGATACACGTTGCCTGTAAGGATAACTTACAAGTGTTGCGTTCAACATGGTGCACAATGTCATGCATATTGGTATGTTTATTAAGTGTTAATAGCGGCACAAAACATTATGGATTGTACAGAATCCTAACATGTCGTTATCACATGTGCGCGTAAACAAACATGTTTTCTCAAACCTGGTGTTGTCATAATATGTTATACAGTAGTTTGTTTCCATTGATTTTCTAAGCCTTAATTCTTAGCAAGCATACTGAGAAAAGAAAGCCAAAGTACACATGTTTCAAGGTTAATATGAGGTATCGGAATATAGCATCATCGTGTTCGATCTATAATACGTTGGTATACAAAGTCATTTCTACATGCGAATCACCATTGCTAAAATGTCCAACCACAGAGGTACAAATAGTCGATCTATAATAGGGGTTGTATGTAATTTATCTACAAAAGCTAATAACCAACGAACATATATACCATAATGCAAATTGCAACATCATTGAATATTCAAGTAGATGTTTCAACCCCGTGAATATTAAACCACATAAAACGTTAAACATAAAACTAAAGTTTGTTTATCAAATTGCAATGTAGGGTTACATTCTTTGCAGCCCTCACACCGAAGTTCATGGACTTTAATTTTAGAGTTGAGTTTGCTCATCGTATGGATATTCTATCTGATGATATTTATAAGGTAATTCTAAACATATTACCACTAAATAATTTGACTATGAGTTATTTTTAACATAGCATGATATTGTAGTCTGCAGTGGAAAATTGTCGCGGTGACTATGTGAACACTGCTAAAGCGAATTCGTTATGCTTAAATAGTCTTCAAAGATATGAGGAGGTGAGTCAATTTTGTTTATTTATATAAGCATTTTGGATATAAAACATGTAGCCATCTAAAATTTTGAACTGCAGTGCACAAGTGGAATTGATCTCAAAAATATTTTGGCCCCGGTTTGTGATAAAACTGATCTAAAGCCATCTTGCCAAGTAATGTCTTTCCCCCTCTTACCTCCATGTGAGTAGTAAAGTATATGATAGTCTCGTGTTTGGATTGTAGTAAGAACGCGTTTTAAATGGTTTCATCTTTCCTTATGTCACTGATGAACAATCAAAGATGATGGTTCTGTAGAGCTTATATCATAGGATCTTATTCGCGCTATCTGTGACGTGTAGTTATGTATACATCTGTATCATTCGATTCACGTCCCGATTTCATTCACCAAATGTAATATTGCTTTCTTCTCTCCTATCTTAAAAATTTCTCTCATCTTTGTCTCCATCGAGTTAAATTATCCATGATATTCGTTTTTTGGTTTCCGATGTTACTTATTTTTCTCGAGATACCCACGCTGCCACCATCGCGTTCCTTCCCTTTCTTTTTTTTCGACGTTTATGTATACGATGACCGTATCTTTTCAGACGTTTGTGTTTGTTATATGAAAAAGGCTAAAGAAGGATAATTGAATTAATATTTATATATCAGTGTCAATGTGTGAACTAAGCGGGTATGAGCTTTGATCAAGACATGTGTATCATCCTTTTTGTTAATTAGTAAATCTGTATCAGGTTTACTATTTTATAGTAAAGTTTTCTAATTTTAGTTACAAGTTAATATTGTTACTTTCTCAGGTGCTTTGGACTTTGTGATGATGTGTCGTACCAATTCTACAACAACAGTAATTAAACGTTTCATTGGTAGCATCTGGGTGAGAGTGTTTTGTGCATGTTCAAATGCCTCAAACAATAAGATTTTACGGATTTAAAGTAATTTTTATTATGGGTAAATGTAGGTTGGATTAAGATATCCCTCATGTAACGACTACACTCTTTCGATGTTGTTAGTAGCCTATGTCGTAGGTGTAGCGGGATGGGCCACTGTAACTAAGCTTATTTAGTTCATTTGGATTTAAATAGAACAAAAGATACCGTCAAACCGATTAGCAGTTTTTAAAAATTCTATCACGTTGTGTTAAAAATCCAGCAGTTACACATTTAAACTTACCTATTCTCATACCATTATTAAACAGTTCATTTGGATTTAAACATAACAAAAGATACTCAACTATCAAAAAAAACAAAATAAAACTTGACAATTTAACATGCTATTTAGAAACTTGCTTCAGCCAATTTATAAAACGTTTCTTCTTATAGACGTGCCCTCATCAGTCCTCACCCAATGGAACCTTGATAATGACCGTTCAACCGTAAAAGATATATAACGACTTCCCAACTATTGTAATTGTGTATTTTCATGTAATTTTGTTCCTGAAAATAAATACGACTATAAGAATTTGTGTTTTCTCCCAGTCTCGCGTTAGGAGTGGAAAAATACTTTGTAAATCATTCAAAATCAACGACAAACATTGTTTACAAAGAAGTCTACTTAGTTTTATCTATATTATTATGAAGCAAACCCACCCGTTAGGCGGGTTACGTAAAACCATCTAACGCTTGAAAAAAGTTCCATCACATCGTCTAAAAAATCCAACAGCTACACACTTAAAATCACAATAAAACCAAATAAAAATGGAAGCGAACCCACCCGTCGGGCGGGTTACGTAACTAGTATATATATATATATATATATATATATAGAGAGAGAGAGAGAGAGAGAGAGAGAGAGAGAGAGAGAGAGAGAGAGAGATTTCTTAAAATTATTAAAATGAGAACCAATCTACACCGTTGGATCTATTAGTGGGTATTAAATGAGAATAATATTAAATAAGTGACATTATGATCATTAAATAGAGCTTCAAGGGTATTTTAGTACATTATTTTTTCTCCATCTATTAGTTTAATCTCTCGAAAATAACTAACGCGTCGTGGTACAATATCTCGAAAATAACTGATACGTCATGGTACAATATCTCGAAAATAACTGATGCGTCGTTGTACAAAATCTCGAAAATAATTGATGCGTCGTGATACAATATTTTGAAAATAACTGATGCGTCGTGGTACAATATCTCGAAAATAACTGATGCGTCGTGGTACAATATCTCGAAAATAACTGATGCGTCGTGGTACAATATCTCGAAAATAACTGATGCGTCGTGGTACAATATCTCGAAAATAACTGATGCGTCGTGGTACAATATCTTGAAAATAACGGATGCGTCGTGGTAAAATATCTCGAAAATAAAAGAGCATTTATGGTTAGTCAAAATAAAAAATGCAGAATACCTATAGTACCCTTTTGGTTATATTTTTTATTTTCACTTCTTGTATTAGTTAAATTGCATTTAATTACCACTTGCTCTTATCCTATTGGTTATTGAATGGTTCTTATTTTTAAAACTTTAAGAAATCTTTGAATGGATCCTTATTTTATAAAACTTTAAGAAATTCCTCTACAATTTGAATTACTCAATTTTCTATATATAATAAAGTATAAATATATATATATATATATATATATATATAAATCTAAAATAATAGGGTGAGGTTATTGAAAAAGTTAACACATGTAAAAAAATATAGGTAAGGATTTCTAGCCGTTGGAGTGAAGTATTAATAGAGATTAAATGCAGGTATAAAATACATATATGACACATAACTACTGTAGTAACAAGACACACTAGCGCAATAAAACGCGATGTTGATCCCACTATTAATACGCTATATTGACACACTAGCGATGTTGACACACTTATCAATACGCTATTATTGACTACACATTAATAACTTTAGCTAACAATAATGCCCAATGTACAAAAAGAACAGACACTTGCACATAATATCATATTTCTATTGTAAACATACCACAATGACATATTTTCACATGATATTAATGACACAAATAAAAGAAATTCTCACATAGATATTTAATTGACACATTAAAATACATTCTCAACTATTTCTACATTTTAATTAACTAACCCAAAACGATTTCTAATTGAACCAAACTCAACGCAACACACTCCTTCTCAACTCACTCTCTCATCCGCTCAGCTCCTCCGGTCTAATCTCTCTCATCTCTTCTCACTCCTCTAAATATATATATATATATATATAAATATAATAATATATAAAATATATATATATATATATTATATAGTAATATATATCTTAAAATTTCCCACCCCCCACATAATAAATATGAAAATTTAAAAATATAAATATGAATTTAAAAATTAGATTTATTATTTATTTATATATTAATTATATATTATTATGAAACTGGTTCGGTTCGGTTCAGTTTTTACGGTTCAGTTTTTACGGTTCGGTTTTTGGACGAAAACCGAAACCGAACCGAATTTTTCCGGTTTTTGAAAAAGTAAAAACGAACCATCGGTTTCTAGTTTCGGTCGGTTTTTTCGGTTTTCGATTTTTTCTACTCACCCCTAGTACAAACTAATAAAACACACAAAGCTTCATACAATTTATTTGTTAATACATATAGTTTTGAAAACCGAACCAGGTCAATGGGTTCAACCGAGAACATGAGTGGCCACCGGTTCGGCTGGCAAATAAAAACCGTCCAAAAACGAACCGGAGAGAACCGGCCGAAACCTATAAAAGTGAGTGAACCGGGCCTGATCGGGATCATTTTTTTTTCGTTTTTCTCCGATTAATCACAGAGTACTCACCGTCGCATCACGCGGATGCAATATTTTCAAGTGCCGTCAACGTGATAGCAATATATATATCCTGGTAAGTTACAAATATCTCCATGTTAGAAATGTAGTTACATTAGATTCAGTATGTGGCTACTAAGACAAAACTGAAGGATCAAAAGTGAATACATAATAAAAACCTTCTCTACCATAAGATAAACAAGATAGTGAAGAGTCATCTCATCATCCTCTTCATCATGGCTGCTTCTTCTACCTTCATAACCAACAGAATATGCACCTATTCTCAGCTTTCAACCCCCTTAAAAAATCCACTTTTACCTTTGACAATTTTCAACTTCTCATCATTATTTCAAACTCAAATCATACATATCAACAGTGTGCTAAAGTTCAATCCCCTGCTCAAGGCAACTTCTGAAGGTTTGCCTCACTTTACCTCCTAACATACCACTTTTGCAGAATCATTTATAGATTATTGCAGCAATATGGTTCTACATTAGCAAGTGAAATTTATATACATAAAAAGACAGCCAGGATCAACTGTGAAGTAATCTTAAAATAAGAAGTATTACAAGTAACTATAACCGAACATTTGAGTTGAATCGGCTTAAGCTAGATGCATCCCCGTTAACTTAGATGAATCATAGCTGATTTTCTAGCTTTTTATTGGATGCATAGACATATGTTTAGATGCATTTCATCAAATTAGGTGAATTCTCTTTAGTTTTCTTCCTCTGCATGTGAAATTAGTTGAAAGGAATATAAGAATAAGAGTTGCAAATATTTGGTTGATTAAGAACATCACTAAGTATTTATTTTTATATGTTGTTTAGAAGCTCCTTCTGAGATGTTGGAAGAAGATTCAAAGTTTGTTCCTTTAAATCCTGATGATTCTTCATTCGGCCCACCAGTAAGTTGTGGTTAGTTCTTTACCAATTATGATCAGAGTAGTATTTGTTTCAAATCCCACTTGTCATTTTGCTTATTGTTAAACTACATCTGAATTCACTAATGATAATCAGCAGAAAATGTGGTTTAATGTTGCATGTTATATTTGGATAAAGTAGAATGAGGAATGTGTAAATGTCCATTTGCAGGCTTTGTTATTGATTGGTTTTCAAGTTGACGAGGTTGTGAAGGTAAATTTCATTTATTTGGTTTATGTTGAAAAAGGCAGCAAACTGATTTTCTTACCAAAAAGTTTCCATCTTAGTAAAGAAAGACATATTATGTAAAGATTCACTTATTTTTCATTCTCTTATGGTGACGCTAAACCTTAAAGGTTTATGTTCGTAGCCTTCTTCTTGTCATCTTGTTGGTCAAATTTCCTTGGTACGAGATAAATGTGGATTAAACAAGATGGGCCTAAAACAATTGTAACCTGATTACACATTTTACTGTTGCAGATACAGAAGTTCCTGAAAGAGTTGGAAGGAGAATTCCTAGAGGTATCATATCATTTCATAGTTATAGAATTTTAAGCTCAACAGCTTAAATGAAGCGTTGTGTTTGATCCCATCTCAGATGATATTCCTTTAACTCTAAGACAATGGGTCCGTTTTTACTTCAAATTTTAACCTTAACGGAAAATTTTCATCAACATTGATAAAATGATACTCAAAATTTCACCAGTTTTGTTTAGAGTTTTCATCATTTCAAAAACTATGGTCGAATGCCAGACCCTATTTTTGCGAAAGAGAGTACGGATTACTTGTTGGTCACGGTTGATGGGTTGTAGATGAACACATAAATTTCTAAAATACAGGTTGTCCTATGCACTGAAGACATGTTGACGGGATCTCTATGGGAAGCTATAAATACTAAACAGCCAAACCTCGAGGCTTCAAAGGTTCGTCATATTTCGTTAGTTGGATAACATGATGCAATAAAATTCTTGTGTTTAATCCTAATTGAATTTTTTTAGCAACAATATGACGTTGCATATGTGATATTTTAATTAAAAACTTTGGATCAGAATTTCTATGTTCTTTTCAGATTGCCAAGGCACTACCAAGGATTTGCTTTCTTTCTGGTCTTACAGGCGAGGAAATGATGATGTTCATAGATGCTTTTCCGGAATCAGGTATCTTAGCTAAAAGGTTTTTTACAATACGCATAGTTTGTGAATTCCAGCATAACAGAATTCTTCATTCCGTCATTTGACTTTGAGATCAAATGGCATATGAAATGCAATTTGACATTCTTCCATCAGTCCAGTTATCCAGTATAAATCTGTATTTCTCTACATCTAAGCCTTAACTTTTCAGTCTAGTAGTTTACTGCGTATCTCGATGTGAATACGAAGATTGCCTACAAAAGTAAAACTTTGCACTAACTTTAGGCCGGGGAATTGCATATATATCCCTCCAAAGCATCTTAATTACATATATATCCTAGCCAAACTCATATTTACATATAGATCCTTTATAAACCATAAATATTGCACATATATCCAATCTTATTTTTATAATTTTAAAACATTAAAATGTATTATAGTGACCATTTAACTTTAAAATGTCTATTATACCCTTACAATTCTTATGAACTTTCATTATCTGTACTCTTGTGTACACATATATAATTCACGCATATATAATTCACGCTTCAACCCAGCTTGAAACATTGAGCTAAAGTTCTGTTAAGTCGAGGTTTCTACTCGAAACATAGTTTAGGTGGAAATTAAAAGATCATTGGTAGGTTTTTTTTAATTAAATAGTACTAAGACATAATAAATTAAATCTTATCCACTTTGACATACCCTTTTCTTGAATGATTTGTGGGTATATAGATTTTACAAACTGAGAGGATTCATATAGATATTATAATATAGGTTATCATCTATTATAAAGATAACCATAATTTTTGTATCATATATCTACAATTGCGATGTAACTCAAATTAATAAAGGAGTAAACTGGTTGGTGACATTGACAAGTAACTATTTAGTGATCCTGTCATGGATTATGTAATTGCGTTTGGTTTTGTGGTGATAAATTATACTAGTAATATTTTGGCTTTTTTAAAATGGGTATAAAATGTGAGCATAGAAACTTGAACAAAATCTGGAACTCTATATGAAAGGAGAAGAAGAGGTATAAAGTTCAATTTAAAAGTTATTATTAATAAAATGATAAAGTTAACAAATTTGAATATATTGAATATTAATAAAAACAATTAAATGGATAAAATATAAATATGAATATATTTAAAGTTTAGAAAGAATAATATATGTATTATGAAATTCAAGTTGGATATATAGCCATTAAAAAAGCTTTGAGATAAATATAGGTCATTCCCCCCAATGTTGGGCAATGTTTATATTGTTCTACATGTAACAGGATTAGCAGGAACAGTGTTTGCAGCTGTTGTACCCAATAGTGCTGATAAGCCATTACTAGAGGTGATAGAGGAGATCATGGGAGATCATGAGATGATGGTAAGCTTGTCTATGTGCAATTTTATTCATTTATAGAACTCCATTTTACATTTATTGTACCGTAGTTTATGCATACCACAATCTAATCTTAGTTTTCACATACAACATAAATGGGAATTACAGAACCGCCGGTCTCAGCTATCACTAGGACTTAAATATTTTAGTTCTAAAGAAAAAGCTTTTGTTTTTGGTTGTTCTAATTCATTTGTTGTATTACGCAGAAATCACGACAAACAAGCTAGAGATATCAAGATAAATTGGCATTTGATTGTGGATCATGCACCTTGTAATTAGAAGAATCAAATGAGTGTCATCAATTATGTCATCCGAAACTTACCGATTGAGATCATCCACATCAGACTATGAATTAAAAAATAGAGTCCAAATTCATAGCAAAAGCTTGTGCAAGCTTATACTCAATAACACCATTAAACATAAGATTGTATGCAATTTACTATATAAAGAGAACTCAACCACGAGATAAGAAATGCGTTTTGTGCCTCGTGTGGCAAGATGGTTGGTCCCGTCGCAAGTTCCATAACAAGTCAAAGCAAGTTTATGTTTAAACAGGTTGGGTCGAGTTAGCTTTGAACCACAAACATTCTATCATCCAATGTTTATTTCTTATATTAGACAAAAAAAATTGCATCAACTAAATCTACCAAAAAACAGTATCATTGCAATTATTATCTAGATGAATGATTAAAATGTTTTAGCAGGCTGTATACATTTAAAGTAAACTCGAGCAACTTTCAACCCGTATAATATTTCATCACCAAAATCCAAAAAATTTCACTGTAAAAGCCCATTTGACCCTCGCCCTTTGATAGTTCTGACTAAACCCGTTCCTAGAATACAACATAGTAATGACTTCATGCTCTCATTGAAAGTGAATATGACAAAAAATCAACTTGGCTAATCGAATCTCATGAATAATAAGAGATCCTCAGATAACGACATGATAATAATATCTAGAACACACGATCCATTAATATACCATCATATATAACCAAAAAAATCTACATAGGAGTACCAGGAAGAACAACAAACAGCAATGCTGGTGCCTGGTGCAATCTCCCGGTTCCATTTCAACTCCATTCCCGACTAGTACTATTTTGATGATCACAGGTCTTCTCAACTTGTATGTACACCTGTGGATCGGAAACAGTGATTTAGCAAAAGGGTTATGAATCAAAGCGCATCATGTGTATTGGCTAGTTCTATTATATCATCAATTGAAAACTAACAAGAAATGTGCCTCTAAATCAATCCTCTTTATCACTCTCGTCACTAAAATAGCTAGTTTTCTTCAGTTTTTTCCCTTTCTTCCTCCCTTCATCCCGACTCCCATCACCACCCAACAACCTCTCATCCGCTCCATTATCCACAACCGAACGCCCAATAAATCATCCTCGAAAACGGCATCACGCCACCAATCCCAACCTCCCTCGTCATCCCACCCATTCCATCCTTACCCCTTCTACTCCTATAATCCAACCGCTCCCAAACGGACCCATCCCTCGCCTCGCCTCGTATTTGCTGCGGCGCTCCTCGTCCCCAACTTATTCCTCGGACACTCATACGACAAATGGCCACCTTCACCACACTCATAACACCTAGTCTTATCCTTATAAACTCTCTTCTTAATAAACTCCGCGGCCCTACCATTATCGGCAGCAATGGAAGCCCCTAAAGTCCTCCCATTCAATACCTTCCCATTCACACCCTTAACAGCTTTCACCGCATCCTCCCTCACCACAAACAAAACAAACGCACAAAAACAACCGCGACTCTCACGAACCAGCCACCTATCTCTTAATAAAGTCCACTTCGTCTACCTTGACAAACTCGAAAATATTTAAACAAGTGCACTATACGTAAACGAAATCTAAGTACTAACGTAAAACGGTACTTTAGTGAGGAGCTAATCCACCACTAGCGAAGATAATACCACTACTATAACCATTTTCGACACATTCGATATGGTTTAATTAAAGTTAGTCTAATTGAGGCCAACAGATGGAGTAACTATAGTAAAAAGTTTCGGTCTCATCTCATCCACTATATCTACCAACCATTTTCTTTTATTTAAGTGTTTATAAATTTGGTTAATTTTGATGGATTGAATTTGGGGGTTTAATGAACCCTAATTTTGTTTGATGATTTAATTTGGGATATGTGGAATTTGGGACGGGAGTTTATTGAAATTGCACATTGGCCACGTGGTGTATTTTCATTTGTTGTGAACTGAGACCACATAAAGATAATTTAGTTAGTAAAACATAACGTACTACCGTCGGTGTGTTTGGCAACAAGCAAAAATGGAGCATTTTGGAGCGGTAAGCGACAAGCGGTAAGCGGTTTGGTTGAAAAGCTTGTTTGGCAACAAAGCAACAAGCGTTTGAATAATGTCTAACCGCTTCATTCTCAAATGCTTTTTGAAGAAGCATTTCAGAACTGCTAGGAGCAGTTTGTTGTAAAATTACATTTATACCCTTAGATATAAAATTTATAATTTTTTTAATTGGGTTATATGTCTTTTTTTGTAATTTTACACTTTCTACTTACAGCTTACAGCTACGTTATCAAACACCTTTTTTAAACAAACAACTACTGATTACTGCTCCTGCTTACTGCTTACTGCTCCTGCTTACTGCTACGTGTCGCCAAACATACCCAAAGCATACAACAAAAACATACCCAATGTAGTAGACAGATTATATCCATGTTTTAAAATAGGAAAAAGATCATCTCATGTTCAAATGAACATGAAGGGTAATGTTCTGCTTTATCTGATTGTACATTTGATTATGGATAGAACATGTTCGGTCCCTCGCCCTTATCTCCTTCGCCAGAGAGACTGCAAATGATGGGAATCCTATCGATAAAGAAGAGGTATAAGCATCGCCTCTCGATCCAATCCGTCTTCCCTGGCCTCCCCAAAACACTCTTGATACGAAAGAGACCTCCCGCCATAGAGAAGAGATCTAAAGTCTGGGTCCCCTCGATCACCCTCCCTTGAAGCTGAACTGGTCGAGAGAGATGAACCCGCACCACATTTTATAACCTTCGAACCGAAAGCCCCAACTAGAGATGGAATTCCAGAACCTAAACCACTCTCTTTCCATATCCTATCCCCGGTTGTTGCCCTATCAAGATGTGTCCCTTCCTTTGACCCATTTTCCGATTTATTAGTGTTGCCCCCCTTGCGTTCCCTCCCTTTGTGAAGAATTCCATTTCCCTTTTTCTCCACTCTTATTTCTTCCTTTCTTATTCTCCTGTTGGAAGTACCTAATCTGCTTTTTTAAATCTTTCCTTTCTTATACAAGATTCTAAGGCCTTTCCCCTGTATATAAGTCTGTGCGATTTTCCCCTTATCTTCTGGCCGACGCTCCCCTTATTTGATTATTTTAATCAAATGTACAATCAGATAAAGCAGAACATTACCTCTCATGTTCAAATGAACATGAGAGGATCCTTATCCTTTAAAATAAACCTACAAAAAAACTCCGACAATAAAAGTCGCACGTGAGCTCAAATATAAGTGCATGTGTGAAAAGTGCAATAACAAGGATAGTGAAAACATACAGGCAAAGACGCTAAGAAAGCAACAATCATACAAAGCAATACATCATAAAACCAACATAACACGTGACGAGAAAATAGACAAAGACATAAAAGAAAATAGCACATGAGAAACAACAAAAAGATAGAGAAACAAGCACAAAAGAGACATAAGCATATACATACAACATACACGCAAAAACATAAAAGCATACAAACACAAACGCATAACAACATAAACAAACAAGCAAAGAAAAAAAGCCTAATCATAAACAAAGAAGCAAAAAAGCATAACATAAAAGCAAAAACATACAGGCAAAAGGGACATACGCAAAAACATAAAGACAAACAAGCAAAACGCAGAACGGGCAAAGGCACAATCCGTAGCGAACAAGGCCTAAAAACCAAAAAGAAACAAGACCTAGAGGAGCTGCGAAGATAAAAAGGGGGCAAACCTAAGGGGAACAATGCTAACAGGCAAAGTGAAACAAACAAAAGGGCAACTAAACTCCTAAAAAGCCTAAAGAAAAAAACCCTTTTAAGGGACGACGACTTATATGAGGAAAACGCAACAGCTACCTCAAAATGGCAAAACAACCTAGCTCTACTAGCCTCTTATTCTAATTTTATCTCTCCACGTGTGCGTTCCTATCAGAGGTCATGTCCTCGGACAAGAGAAGCTCCTTCATTAAATACTTAAGTGTATCCTCCCACCTAAGTTTAGGTCTACCCCTTATCCTCAATCCTTCGACTATCAAAGTTTCGACTATCCTTACTGGCGCTGTTTGTGGTCTCCTCTTGACATGTCCAAACCATCTCAATCGTCCTTCCATCATCTTGTGGATTCTAGTTTCGACTTCAAGTCCTGCTCTAAAAACACATTCGGGATCATGTCTAACATGGTTTTACCATAAGTCCACCAACTCTGCCACTTCCCCCTTGTTTTCTTGAGCTTTCGTGATCGCCTAACACTCTGACCCGTATAACATTGTTGGTATAATTGTTGCCCTATAAAATTTTCCCTTTAACTTTAAAGGGACTTTCCTATCCCATAGAACTCTTGAGGCCGCCCTCCATTTCACCCAACCTGCTCTATTACGGTGAGCTACGTCATCATCTATTCTCCCTGACTTGTGGATCACCGAATCCAAATATCTAAAAGACTCATTTTGATGTAGGATATGGACTCTGATGTGTCATTGTGTGTATGTAATATTTATTATCAAGTTTTACTATTTATATTTTGCCGACTTTACCTAAAATAACACTAACGGGCAGTGTACCCGATCAGTTGTAGTTTCGTTGGTAAGTAGGGTGTCGATCACTAAGAGCGAGAGTGTTAATACCTAAATCTATCAGTATTTTAGTTATCTAAGTTAGTACTAAATTATTATATTCTATGTTAAACCTAAGTTAATCCTAAACTAAAGCCAGGGGGTTCAACCTGAGAGATTGATACGAGTTTTAGTTATCTAACCTAAGGTTTTAATGACAATTAACACACACAAGTTGATAGACTATAGATAAATAAGCGGTCAAGCCTAATGTAAGGGAAACGTATTAACCATATTTAATCTAATAAAACGCAGGTTTTGTTTATAAGTGCAATGATTGTCTTATCCCGTTGTCGATATATCATTCCTAGATTTAGGCGGTACTTCTTCCTAAAACCTAGACCTGGAAATTCTGTCACAATTAACCACATCCGCATAAAGTATTCATGGTTGATTATAATCTATCTTAGGAGACAATAATGATGATCTTATCGAATCCTAGCTCATCGAGACTTTACTAACTTACTGCTTAACGGCTCTTTATATACTAGTAGTCCATTGTTCAGATCTTTACCCAAGGAATCATAACGTCATTTGTTGATCCTAGGTCACATGCTAGTCCAACTTGTTCACTAAACCGAATGCAAAGACATGTCAATATTTGTGATCCTATTACTTTAGATATATAAATTGTTGTATGGAGAGTCATCCCTGCATCTAGCTAACGTTCATGGTATAGCTGGATCCAGGTGAATGACAGGTCACATACTTAAGCACATAAACGAGTATAAATTGATAAACATAAATCAACACACAACGAATAAGATGCAATCAGAATAAACATAAACCAACCATTAAATTATTATAAACATGGATAATACCTAAAGGTGTTAGCCAATAGCCATTGTAATCTATACAAATGTCATAGGTGAGCGATTAAGGTAAACTAAACAATAATGAACGATACTAAAAACCAAACGCGTATTTAGAGTATAGGAATTACAAGGGTTTTCCTATGGATTAAAGCACGTTGCTGGAACTTCTTGGCTTCTTAGATCTTCTGAAAATCAAACTTGGTCGTAAAAAGCATACCTAAAACTGAGTTTAGGGTTTCGTATTTATAGAGTCTGGTAAAAGGTCGATACGCCGTATTGTATTGGGGTTTCTTGCCGTAGGGACCACGATTATAATATTCCAGAATATTCCAATACTTGATCTTCGATACAGCGTATAGAGTCTTCTGGATACGGCGTATATGTCTTCTTCATGGTTGCTGAGTGAAGTCCAAGGCACAGATACGCCGTATCTTCCTTGATGGATATAGCGTATAAAATGTCATAATAGTGTTCTTCCTAATTTCTTCGTTTAAGCTCCAAAATGCGTGCCTTTTGATTAACTTTCACTTTGTGCTCGATAATTACTGCAAGTAACAAATATAAGCAATTAAGTACCCATTCATGCATAAATAATGTAAAACAAGCAATTTAGCCGAGATAAATGATGTTATAAAATAGACGTTATTTGATGTCATTAAATATCCCCCCCACTTGAATCCTACTTGTCCTCAAGTAGACTTTAGAAAACTTATGAAAGGGTATCCCAAACCAAGGTTTAAGATTTTTGCTTAAGGCAATTTTTCGTTTAATTACTAGCACACAACCAAACACCTCACGAAATAGGAAAATAGAAACACTCAAATCACTCAACTAATTTATGTGGTAACATTTAAGTAATTCGCTCAATTGTTCGGTCGTAACGAGTATTCTATCATAAGCTTGGTAAGGATACACATCTCCACCACTAAAGCTAAGGAGTAACAAGTCTAAAAAGGTAAATTGGGTTAAGGTTTAAGGGTTGATCATTCTTTCTAATCTCTATCGATACCAATATTCCAGAAAAGGCGACAAAACCACAAATGCACGCCTAAATCCATGACCGCGACACTTGTGATTGCTCAATCCTTAACTCGAATAAGCTAAAGAATAGGACTGGTAATATTTACCAATAGTAGCAAACCAACAAGGGAACAAAACCACATATACATATCCATAACGATGGAATAGATATACGTGATTGCTGACTCCCTCATTCGAGTAAAACCAAAGGGTAGGATGAAGAATGATATAGGGTATGGATCATCTAATCGTTCGCCAATAGTAATAAAGCAACAAGGGCGACAAAACCACATATACACATCCATAACGATGTAATAGATATATATGATTGCTCACTCCCTCATTCGAGTAAGACCAAATGATAAGGATTAGGAATGGGAAAATAATTGGTGTAAATATAAAAACAAAACAAATAGATTAAGTCTAAACAAATAAGGAATAGTGTTGCTAGCTACTTTCCCGACCACACCCATGAAAAAGACACAAAATCACATACTAACTCACGCTTTAACATGAAAACTCGCGCTTTGGGTAGACACAAATTAGACTCATATATGTCTTGATCATAGATCAATAAAAACAAACCTTAGTTGGCATTCTCGTAACAACCAACTTCTAATCGTCCATAATAACATACTATACAACAATAGTGGTGATATCTACCACTTGATACAAAAAATACATAGTTGGTTTATATTACGTACCAACTCTAATACAACAAAACTTTACATCGTTGGTTTATAACATGTACCAACGAATAATCGATCATCATAAATAATAATATCGATTAAGTTTAGGCGAACCGATTATCAAACTTTCCAACTTTCTCACTTCTATCTCTTTTTTGTGTTTTTTTAAACATATACTGAAAAACGAATTTTGGTGTAAAATTTCACCACTTTACCAATACGATAAATCTGAATAATTAATATCCAATCATACTAGTGAAAGTAGCAAACACACGAAAAATAAAAAACTACTACTTTCACTTTCCCATTGCATTGTGCAATTTCCCGACCTAACCATAGATAGAAAATAACGCACGCGAACACAGGAAACACAATACTTTACACAAAATCAACTAGCAACCGATTTAGGACTTAACCTAATAGGGTAGGCTAAGGTGTAAGGGTGTAACGAAATAAATATTTAGTGGTGTAAGAAAATGAAAGGAATGGCTTAGCAGGTTTTTCTAAGGGTATCTTACTCTAAAAATAAGAGTAAACAAATGGTTTATACGGGGGTTAACTAACCGATGTGGTTAGTTAATATCACAATATGTAAAGGCTTTTTGGTGTAATCCTAGAAATTTACCAGCTTAGAAAGGTCACTTCATCTATTTAAAATAGTGCTTATTATTGTAGTCTCTAGTAGATATACCAAGCCAAGTTCTAAAGTTTACTAAAATCACCGACACACTTATTTTTTTGTGGAATTTGGGTAAAAATTGGGAAACCGATAAGGCTAAATCCTTACAATTGGAATTAAGGGTTATGTGTGTGGGTTATGTAACTAATAATTTCATAAAAATATGCTATATTTTTTTAAAATTTGAGTATAAATTAGGCATATTATTTGTAAAAATACGGAAAAGTAAGTGTTCAAGTTGTCCTCCCTCCACTTGAAATATACAACACCCTCGTTGTATAAACATAACATGAAAAACAGGAAATTAAAGAATTAGAACAGAAAACTCCCCTGATATTTGCTCGGTATGATCCTCCATGTTGCGTATATGAGCAAGAATGTGTTTGGATACCAACATGACTACCACCCACATAGATTCTAGAAAATAAGCATTCCACCAAATTCTTTTAATGTTCTAGTAAGGTTCCTGTATAAATGCTCTGAAAACAAATATGATTCTATCTCCAGATGACCGTTTGGTTAGAAAACAAAACCTAAAAATTTAAAATTGTACAGGAAGGCGTATCATTGAGACTTGTATTAAAAATCTTAAGTACATGTTAGATGTCCAATACGCTGTATTCGTTTAACGAATACGCCATATAGATGGCAATAAAGTTTTTAAGTGCCGAAAAATAAAGACTGGATAACGTCCAGCTAGTCAATAAGCCGTATGCATTAAGTTTGGATACGCCGTATCGGCAGTCTGGGAAGACAGACTCGATAAAAACTAAGAAATAACATTTCGGGTTGTCTCCTGGCAATCACTTTTGTTTATAGAAAAGTCTTTAAGTTAGACTTGTTCCCAGCTTCACTCCATCCTTATAAAACAACTTAGGGTCGAACGGGATGCCAAATGACACATATAAATTTTTAATAAGATTTATTAGCATCCCGTCGTTAAGATAATTCCAAGTCACGATATTAATACCTAATTCTTTGATAAAAGTTTTAGTTTTGAAAAATTTACAGATTGTATCATGACTTGTTTTTAAAAGTTTATTTGACCCTTGTGCATAGGTAATTATTACATTAGGTAATGGCTCGATAGATAAATTCCTCGAAGATAGTTTGATATCTATTTTATCATCATCATTGTCCATATTCAATTTTAAATCATTGACAGAAAATACGTTAAAAGGAAATAGATCATTAAAGAATATAACGTTGTATTCCTCATCATCATTTTCGGACAATGATGTTTCATTTTTCAAATTAATTTCATTGATATGCTGAGGACTTATCGTCGGTTTAGATGAGAAATCAGATTTAGATGCCAATGCATCAATGTAGACTATAGCAGGGAATTCCGTTTCAACAAATCTGAGGTAGTGAACGTCTTCATCATACCAAATCTTACCATACGTAGCAGTTTCCCAGTTATACACCTTACCGTTTCTAAGAGCCCTCTCAGTTTCAAGCTGAACATATTCCTCCATAGTAATATCAGGGTCGTCCATTTCCTATAATAAATTGACTAGGAAAGAGAAAGGTCAAATAGACTAGTACGCCGTATTCAGTGAACTAGATACGCCGAATTGATGTTTGGAGTCGAATACGTTGTATTGGTTTAGAAAAATTTTATACGCCGTATCCAAGAAGTTGAATACGTCGTATTCAGTATTCGACTCAGAAACTTACAACAGACTGTAATAATGCAGAAAAACATACAAACACACAATATGCAAAATATACAATGCAAAAATCAAACACACAAAAACAAACACACAAATATGCAAATTAATCTAAACTAAACCTAAACTAAAACACTAATAAACGAGAATTAAACAACTTCACTCCCCGGCAACGGCGCCAAAAACTTGATGTGTCGTTGTGCGTAGGTAATATTTATTATCAAGTTTTACTATTTATATTTTGTCGACTTTACCTAAAACAACACTAACGGGCAGTGTACCCGATCAGTTGTAGTTTCGTTGGTAAGTAGGGTGTCGATCACTAAGAGCGAGAGCGTTAATACCTAAATCTATCAGTATTTTAGTTATCTAAGTTAGTACTAAATTATTTTATTCTATGTTAAATATGTTAGGTAAGTAGGGTGTCGATCACTAAGAGCGAGAGCGTTAATACCTAAATCTATCAGTGTTTTAGTTATCTAACCTAAGGTTTTGATGACAATTAACACACACAAGTTAATAGACAGAAGATAAAGAAGCGGTCAAGCCTAATGTAAGGGAAACGTGTTAACCGTATTTAATCTAATAAAACGTATGTTTTGTTTATAAGTGCAATGATTGTCTTATCTCGTTGTCGATATATCATTCCTAGATTTAGGCGGTACTTCTTCCTAAAACTCAGACCTGACAATTATGTCACAATTAATCACATCCTCATAAAGTATTCATGGTTGATTATAATCTATCTTAGGAGACAATAATGGTGATCTTATCGAATCCTAGCTCATTGAGACTTTACTAACTTACTGCTTAACGGCTCTTTATATACTAGTAGTCCACTGTCTAGATCTTTACCCAAGGAATCAGAACGTCATTTGTTGATCCTAGGTCACCTGCTAGTCCAACTTGTTTACTAAACCGAAGGCAAAGACAAGTCAATATTTGTGATCCTATTACTCTAGATATATAAATTATTATATGGAGAGCCATCCCGACATCTAGCTAACGTTTATGGTATAGTTGGATCCAGTTGAGTGATAGGCCACATACTTAAGCATATAAACAAGTATAAATTGATAAACATAAAACAACACACAACGAATAAGATGCAATCAGAATAAACATAAACCAAACATTAAATTATCATAAACATAGCTAATAACTAAGGGTATTAGCCAATAGCCATTGTAATCTACACAAATGTCATAGATGAACAATTAAGGTAAACTAAACGATACCGAAAACCGAACGCGTATTTAGAGTATAGAAATTACAAGGGTTTCCCTATGGATTGAAGCACGTTGCTGGACCTTCTTAGCTTCTTAAATCTTTTGAAAATCAAACTTGGTGGTTAAAAGCATACCTAAAACTGAGTTTAGGGTTTCGTATTTATTGAGTCTGTAAAAAGGTCGATACGTCGTATTCAAAGGGTTCAATACTGCGTATTGGGGTTTCTTGGCGTGGGGACCACAATTATAATATTCCAATACTTGATCTTTGATACAACGTATAGAGTCTTCTTGATACGGCATAAAGGTGTTCTTCATGGTTGCTTAGTAATGTCTAAGGCACAGATACGCCGTATCTTCCTTGATGGATATGGCGTATAGAATGTCAGAATAGTGCTCTTCATAATTTCTTCGTTTAAGCTCCAAAATGCGTGCCTTTTGATTAACGTTCACTCTTTGCTCGATAATTACTGCAAATAACAAATATAAGCAATTAAGTACCAATTTATGTATAAATAATGTAAAACGAGTAATTTAGCTGGGATAAATGATGCTATAAAATAGACTTTATTTGATCTCATCAGTCTCCGACATGAATATCCACTTCTTCGTTGTGGACGGTCTCGCTCCTACCAAAATCACATCTTAGGTATTCCGTCTTCTATCGGCTTACCTGTAGTCCACTGCCTTCTAATGTCTCCCTCCAGTGCTCAAGTCTGTTGTTCAACCCCTCTGCCGATTCAGCAACCAACATAATATCGTCTGCGAATATCATCACCAAGGGGTGCTCTCTTGTATCCCTCGTGAAAGCTCATCCAGTATCAAGGCAAAAAGGTATGGGCTAATGGTTGATCCTTGGTGAAGGCCTACTTCCACTAGGAAAAACTTTATGTTCGTCACTGTGGGTCGTACTCGGGTCTTCGCCCCCTCATGCATATCCCTAATAACTCTTAAGTATCTCATTGAGGTTCCTTTATCTATTAGAGTTCTCTAAATAAACTAAGATGGAACACTATCATAGGCCTTTTCTAGGTTTAGAAAATCCATATACAGGTCTCTTTGTCTTTCTCGATACTTCTCTATGAGGCTTCTGAGTAGGTGTATCGCCTCAGTCGTTGATCGTCTAGGCATAAAACTGAATTGGTTCTCTAACACCCTTGTCTCCCTTCTCAACTTTCTCTCAATCACTCACTCGCAAAGCTTCATGGTGTGGCCATGAAGCTTAATGCCCGTATACTTGTTGCACACTTACGCGTCTCCATTGTTCTTGAAGATGGGGATGACTTCACTGAATCTCCATTCTTCTGGCATCTTAGCGTTTGTGAAAATCACGTTAAATAGGCATATCAACCACTTTACCCCCTCATCTCCAAGGCACTTCCAAGCTTCAATCGGTAATTGGTTTTGACCAACCGCTTTGTTTCTTCTCGTCTTTTGTAAAGCAACCCTTGAAAGGATTATGTGCAATCAAACAACAGTCTTTCACAACTGGCCTTCACAGAATTACCGAAGGGTCACATATTATGGTTTGCGACCAACCGCTTTGTTTCTTCTCGTCTTTTGTAAAGCAACCCTTGAAAGGATTATGTGCAATCAAACAACAGTCTTTCACAACTGGCCTTCACAGAATTACCGAAGGGTCACACCGGTGCACACCAAACAGAACACGTAAGCAGAAATAAGAAACAAGTTACGAAATGAAATGGAAATAAATAGGAAATGAAAGTAAGAAAGTTGTTTCCGTTGGAAATGAAACTATGGAGATATTTTAATTTAACGGGTTGAACGTAAATTACCCAAAGTATAATATTCACCCGAGATGAATATTAGAGGGTAATTTATTACAAAACACCAAACACAAACCCTAAAATGGTTGCGTTGGTCGTTCGAACCCTAAGGGGGGGGGGTTGTCACACCCTCATATTTGCAGCGAAAGATAACGGGGCATGAATTTCATGGAACAAAGTCACAACTTATATTAAATGACATTTATATGAGTCATTGAAAATATATGTTTGATTACAACAATAAAGTTTTAACAAAAGGGTATAGTTTTAAGGGTTCACAACATAAATAAAAGAAGATTTTTATACATAACCAAACACTATTGGTAATGTAAAGAAGTCTTCGATGAAATGAGGCCGTAAAATATGACTCTAGAATGATGCTCCAAATGCTATCCATGATACGTGCAACTAAGGACCTAAGAATAACATGCTAAAATGGGTCAACATAAATTTGGTGAGTTCATAACTTTAAAGTTAAGTAAATAACGACATGGACCACAAGATTTAGTTAGTATTGTATCATACACAATATCATGAAAAATATTACTATTGCACCAAACTAATGAAACCGAAGCCTTAATTGTTTTGTTTTGTGCCCCTATAAATGTTCCATTCCAAGAACACCCATAGTCCATCAAATGATTATGCGTCTGTTTGACAAACCAGTCAAGTAGAACTTACACGAAAGCTGCAACGAGGGTGTCAACCCTATAGATCTATTCACAACATTCGTGCTTACTACGTAACTAACGGTTCATGATAGTGAGGCCTTAGTGGAATGATGTGTAACTTAGGCAAAACGTAAATATTTAGAGTACTTGTGTCCATAAAAACAAATGAGCATGTATTCTTACCCCATAGTAGTTAAAAACAATGTAATGTAGTATAACAACCCAGAATTTTCATCAAATGCATAATCAATCTATTTTACTATGATCACAATTATACGGGGAAATTTTTCGCTTTATTACATTACTTGCATTGTCAATATCTCAGTATGTCATAACTAAAGTAGACGAGCTCACGCAACCTATCTATGACAATCCTATGTCAAGCAAACATCATAACATGTCAAGTCAATATCATAATATCATTATTACAAAGTACATTATTCCTATAATGTACCATTCACAACGTTATATCTAAACGGGCTTTAAACCATTATCGTATGCCTCTAAAACCCTAATTTCATGAAGGGTTAATATCTAAAGTGAATGTACAAGCTACTAAAGCATATATACAAGTAATATAACATTTCATTTGAAATATAAACTCCCTCCAAGTCAAGTACAAGTTTTCAAAGCACAATGTACAAGTCATTAAGCATGACATCTAAAATAGTCGTTTTACCTCCAATTTCTTCACCACCACTTGTGTACAAGCTACTACACTCAAAATACAATGTGTAAACCCTAATTATTCTATTCATAAACTTTCATACACATTTTTACTCTTAAAACCCTAATACAAAAGTCAGAAACCCTAACCCGAGCAAAATACTAAACTATGACCCGTTTCTTCGTTTTTATCCATTGTAAACCTAAACCAATACTCAAATAAGTTGTAATAACATTAATTACAACATTTTCAACCACATTACATCATCATTTCACCATATTAACAACAATGTAAAAGAAATAAATCTAGAAAACCCTAATTATGCCCTAATTGGAACTTTGGACCCGTTTACTTGTTTTCGCCCATTTTAAACCCGAACCACCTATCAATTCTTATTATTAATCCTTAATACAATCCTTACAAACATTAATCCATCATTATTGATCCATTATACACGAATTATAAGCCAAGAAAGCCAAAGAAACCCTAAACGAGCCCTATGTGAACCCGCGACCTTATTTATTCAATTTCGACCCGTTTTAAACCAAACCACTTGCTAACTTTTGTTAATACTTCTTATTACAAACCATGAGAACATGTTTTAAACATTACTTGATCAATATATGCGAAATATAAGCCAAAAACAAGAATTCGAGCCCTAAAGGACTCAATTGAACCCGTGACCCATTCTTGTGCAATTTAACCCATTTTAAAGCCTCTCCTTGCAAAATAACTCACCCACATGTGTTCCTAAGTTGCTTACTCAGCTGCTACAACAAATATCTAGTATATACTTGGTCTTAAAATGAACCACATCACCTCTTTGTTTCTCTTTTCAAGCCGTGGACACAAACACCCCTTATAAGCCTTCCAACACTTCAATCTACTATCCTAGCTTATACAACTCAGCCCCTAGCTTCACCACATCATGTACTAGACCTTCCAAGTGTCTCACATCAGATTCATGAGCTTCCTTAACCTCCTTGATCTCAAACTAGTATAAATAGAGCTAGAAACCTTCACTTCATTCTCATCCCCCACTCTCTTATCTCATACCCATTATAGGCAGCAATCCTTTGCTCCAATAAGTGCTAAGAAGATCTAAGAAAAAGAAACAAGCGAAGCTTTGAAGATTTGAAGCCCCGGGAACAAGATACAAGGCGTACGAGTGGAAATACTACCCGAAATGACCCATTTCCACCATTTTTGCTCCTTGAAGCTCAAACCCAGGTTCTAGATATTCTACTTCTGCTCCTACACTTTTATAATGTTCATATGATCCTAAATATACTCTTGTTAAAGTTTCATAACTCAATTCATGCTCATTTTCTATTTTGATCCAAAACCGTACACCCGAAACCCTAATTTTATGTTTTTCTTAAAACTAAATGTTATAATGATTAAATATTGTTATAATCTATCCTAGCATGCTTAACTAATGTTAAAATAACTATAAAATTAATTTTTGAATGTTAAAAAAAGCTGCATGGCAATTTGACATGATATGTAATATAATCCAAGCAAGGGTAAATCGTAACTTTCTGAAATTAAATAACTAGAAGGGCTGAATATGTCATTTTATCAAAGTTATAACTATAGGGGTCTATTATGTCATTTTCAAAGTACAAGGTTTACTTATGTATATCTTTTAAACTGAAAGGACCAAACTCTAAAAGTGACAAACCCTAATGGTATATTTTGCCACTTTCAAGTTCTCAAGGGTCCTAAAATTGGGTACCATTTTGAAAAAGTATAAATCAGTTAAAAACTTACAAGATATAACTTTACTTAACGCTTTCTCAGTGCTTAACGTTTCCATATATTGATTAAAACCTTAAAACGATTATATCAATCACAAAACTAGGCTTCATATTAAAGGAGTTACCTCTTGGTAATTACGTTCATGACTGAGTTGTTGGATTTACGATTGTAAAGTGCCCTAGCACCTCAAACGTTTACTGAATGACTTCTGAATTATGATGGCCCGAACGGTGATACAATAATTCCAAACTCTTCAATCAAACTCATAACTCTTAAACTAAAGTTCTAGAGTACAATCTTCCTAAGACTCAACATATTTACTCAGGTTTGCGTGACTGGCTATTTACTATATTTGCAGGGGTGGGGTGGGGTGTGTGGTTTGTTGGGTGTGTGGGGTGGGTTGATTTGTGTGTGTGTGGGTGAGTTTGTGGGGTTATCAACCTTACCTGTTAAGATTGTGTAAGTGCGTTTAGCTTTTCATTTTGTGGAATATTTTATTACATCTACCTATCAGGTGAGTTCAATAGCCTCGCCTTCAATCTTTGAATGTTTATATAAACCCGCAGGGGGATACATCTAATTGTTTTTAATATATACAAGATACTAAAAAACCGATATTGTAGAAATTCTAACCTCGCCTTTACTTATTACCTGTTTTATAAACCCGCAGGGGGATACATGTTTTTTACAAACTCCTTTTGCATACTCGTTATCTTATAACAATGAGAATTACTTTTCAAGACTTATTGAGTCATAAATCTCATATGCCTTTATAAACCTGTGATAACTACTTAAACCATGAATGCAAGTGATTCTCTAAACTATATGCTACCCTGATATATTATTCCTAAATACATTGCAAGAATCTCTTAGGGTAAAACTCCTAATATCTCTTGGTTGTAGTATCTCCTAATATCTCTTTGGGTAATATCTCCCATTATCTCTTTTGGGTAATATCCTCTAATATACTTTGGTAGTATCTCCCACATATCTCTTTAGGGAAATATCTCCACAAATCTCTTTAGGATAGTAGATTGGAAGTATCCCCTTAGGGTAGTTGACTCCTATATATCTCCTGTAAAGGTTTTCCCGGTTCTATTGAGTTTAAATATGTATTCATAAGCTTAGGGCAGTAATATGTTTTCTATAATAATTAAACGCATTGCATTTTATACCACTTATGGGTGTATAACAACATACTTTCAACCATTTTATTATAAACCTATGAATTTCACTCAACCTTTGTGTTGACCCTTTTTATGCATGTTTATCCCAGGTAAATGAGCAACTTATGGCATGGAGTGCATGGACTCGAAGATGGCTAAAACTTGTTATCATTCAATTTTATGTTTCTAGGTTTGGGACCTGCCTTTTGTAAAAACTTCTGATTTGAAATGAAATGAATAACGTATTAATTTAACAAACGTCTTATCTTTTTGGGTCGTTTTCGTATCCATGAAGTAATACCCCAGATTAGCTTCCGCTGCTATATTGTAAAAATGGGGGTGTTATAGATTGGTATCAGAGCCATGGTTATAGAGAACAAGGTCAAAACCTTAACTATAACCACATTTCTTTTTCTAGCAATCAAAGTCCTCCGTGCCACTACAATCCGGAAAAAGTATGTAAAGATACATAACTATTATACTATATTATACTATAAATAACTTATGTTATTTACAACTAGGTTGTTAACAAAATGATGTCTTCTCCCAACCGCTCTACTTCTGATATTGAGGATGTTTTTTCTTCTATGAATATTCTTAACTATACTTCGGTTTCACCGGATTATTTCCCAGCTTTAGCAGGAAACATCTCTTTTAACTCTTCAGAAAACTCTACAGATAATATGATCCCACAAGTATTCTCATCTTTCTACAATAATCATTGTTTAAAGAACGTACAAGCATTTTATGCTAAGGAATTACCTATTTCATCACCAGATCCTATTACTTCACCAGCTATTTTGACTCCATCTCCGATATTACCACAATCACTACTATTTGATCCTTGATATTTCTTTGTTCCTGAAGAACTTTTACCACCTAAGAAGCGAATCTATTCCTCATCTTCTTCCTCAACTGCGTTATCTAATTCATCCCGGAATCAAATCCGTAATTTGGTATCATCATCTTCCTCAGTTTATACTCCTACCGCACCTTAGATATTAGAAATAGGAAAAAGTTCAATTAAGATGCATCTAAAACATCATGAGGAACAAATCGAAGATATTTTGAATTACCTAGATGAACTCTCTTTTCACCGCATTGAGAAAATGGAAGAAGGACGTACTAATGGTAACGAACTAAAGACCGGACTTAAGAGAATCCGTACTCAGATTATTAAACTTCAAAGGAATAAGTTAGGGAAAAAAGATAAGATTGCTTTTGCTCACTACATAATTTCCAATCTTGAACGAATCATTGA
>BQNB010027667.1:0-56608 GCA_026074375.1 Tanacetum coccineum
TTTATAAAGAATGCATGACCAATTTAATGTCACCAAAATGTTTCAAGTATGTATTGCCACTTTATTCAAGGCAACGTAAAAATTCCTGTGTGTAATAAACCATGATTATGATTACTCTAAGTTCATGAAACCGCTACGTAGACTTAATTGCATGCCAATCTTTTTAGGCACTGTAAGTGTTCATTTTCATGTGAACGTTGTTGCGCTGGCCCTGAGTCTACCAAGCCAGTAGCCATCCGATACTTGTTGTGCTGGTCCTGAGTCTACTAAGCCACTCACGTGATCCGACATGGTATAACATTCGTTTGCCTAGTGATTGCTAATCACCCGAACGTGGACTGTCAATCCCGAATAGATCTATTTTATAACATTCACGCTCACCCTCCGAGTGATTCACAGTTCATGCAACCTAAGCTAATCCGTAATCATATAAGTGAAAATAAAGTTGTTTCGTTCATAGATGAAAACAAGTATTGTATCTCAACGCGAGATATGAGAATGAGTATGGAAATCAACCAAGTAAATGCGCTTGTAAACATGTATGCAAACGAGTTGTAAATGAGCACGTAACGAGTTTAAATCAAACACGTAATTGAATTTGTAACAAGCATGTTCTCACCCCAAAATATATGTAAAACATGTAAAACGTGGGGCTATGAACTCACCTTGATGATGAAGAACGATTGACAGATAGGCATCTAATATGCACAACACGAACGGAAGACGAAGCTGCTCGATCAAGAAGTTGCAGCTAATCTTAACGGCTAAGTCCCACTAGCCTAGGATAATGTATTTGGGTTTCCTGATGGATAGTCACCACAACACGTCACGTTGAATAAAGATTTAGATTTAATGTTGTAATGGTTTGGTGGTTGGTTAAATAAATAGATTTAAAATATATGCAAAGTGTGTAATATATATTCTTTATATATTACATATGAAAAATAACCCTTATATAATTCCAACCGTGAATTATATAACAAAGACAGTCAATCCAAATATTAATGAAAAGTATATAATACCTTGCAGGTATTATATCATAAGTGTGGGTAAATAATTTAAACCAGTTAGTTTGACCCTACTAAAAAGACTTTGAATAAAAGTATACCCATGTCTTAATGTTATGAATCAACAAACCACGTTTGTAAAGTTTATAACCATTATAAAATATAAAATAATATTTTATAAATTATCTTTCGTTTCTTCGACGGGTCGTGTCTAAAATAGTTCGTCTCATTGTAAAAGTATAGTTTTCGTTCGTTTATCTGGTTACTGTATAATACAATTTATTATATAATTTAGTCCTTTTTATCGGTTTCTGAAATAATATAAACTCTAGTAAAACATTACTAAGTATAAAACTTCTATAAATTTCGCCATGACATTTCCATTTATAAATCGTTTTCCATATTTATAAAGTCTAACGTTTTTCCCACTTAATCAATGAAATCAATATTGCAAACCCCCACGTGTTTTAAATATATAAACATATATATTTATATCAACTGAACATAATAATAATTATTACATTTATTTAACCATTTTAAACCACCAATATATATATCCAGTTTCATGTTTATTAAACCTTAAGTTGTATTTACTCACCGTTTATCATGAACCAAACGTACCCTTTTTATTGTTTCGCTAACCCAAACACACTCCTTGTGTGTTCCTATCCAAACCAAACATACCCCTTGCTGTGCCCGCTGTCCCAAACGCCCCTTTTGTCATATTTACACAGCCAAACGCACCCCTTGTGGGTGGGCTGTTAAGCCAAACGCACCCTTGTGCGTGGTTTCATTAAACAAACGCACCCTCTTTGATGGAAGTACAAGCCAAACGCAGCCCTTGCTGCGGGTGTGAAAGCCAAACGCACCCTAATGGTATTTACAGCAGCCAAACGCACTCATGTGCATGGCTGCTGTTAAGCCAAACGCCCCTATCGGCGAACAACCAAACCAACCGCACCCGCGGCTGTGACAGTATCATATGCACCCTACGGCTGTGAACCCACAACCCGACACCCTCCCCGGCTGTCCCACAGCCACACCCAAGCAAACGCACCCTTCTCGGTGTTATAAACTCCAAGCGCACCCTAATCTATGAGACAACACCAAACACCCCTATGCCTATGTTATATCATAAACCCAACGCACCCTTGGCGCGTGTATAACAAAACCAAACGCACCCGTGGTGCAAGTGGCAGAACCAAACGCTCCCTCATGGTGTCGAGACTAAACAAGCGCAGCCTATAGCTGCTGACCCGGACCCACACGCACCTTTTGTGGTGGCTGACCGGCGAAACAAACACCCTTGGTGTCACAACAAAAGCCAAACGCAACCTTGTGGCTGATTAAAAAACAAAGCCGAACGGACCCTAGTGGTCTTAGCCACAAAAACGTACAGACACCCTCGTGGAGTCTCGATGAAAATGATGGTGGTGATAAGGGTGAGGTTGTTGCGATGATGATGGGACGAGGGGTGCGGCGGCTGTGGTGGAGGTTGATGATGATGAAAGTGATGGTGTTATGGCAGCGGCGGTCGAGTGGTGGTGGTGACGGCGCGTGACCGAGAGTGGTAGTGGGGATCGAGTAGATCCGTTGAGGAGGAACCTTTTTGGTCTCGGCCGGCAAACTCACCGGAAAACTTTTCCGGTGACCGGAGGTGGTGGGTGATGGCCGGCCGGTTAATGGGAGAGAGAGGGAGATGAGTGTTATGTTTATGTGTGTGTATTTAAGATGGAAATGTAAAAATGAAGATGGAAATGTGATATGTTATATATATATATATATTAATAGGAGTGACAAGTATAAAATAGTCCAGGGGTCGATTTGTAACTTTTTAGTAAAACTTCGACACGTATTGGTTCGGGACTCGTTTGAAGGACTTAACGGATGATTCAACTCTTGAAACTTGCGCCATTGTTTTCCGAATTATTTTTCTGATAAAAATGAGTATTTACTTGATAATGTTTCATAAATATTTTATAACATTTAATAAAATATCTATTATTCATTTTGTGAACAGGTTTAATTATATTATATAATTAGAAATGACATGTTATAATACTGGAGGGACCAACTAGTGTAACTTGATCGAGAAACTTTATAAATACTGGTTCGGGACTCATTTAGCGACCCTTAACGGATTGAACCAACGCACGAAAACTTGGCCATTGTTTTTCAAATCATTTTTCCGATAAAAATGAGTATTCGCTTGATAATATTTCATAAATATTTTATAACATTTAATAAAATATCTGTTATTCAATTTGTGAACCGGTTACGCTTTGTCCAAAATAAAAATGGATTTCAACACGGATATTCGCGTTATCAACAAACGCTTTTGAATAAATGATTACTAATTTATTAAATACTTTTATTTAATAAAACTGATAATTAAAAACAAATTTAATTGTTTTTTTTTTGTGTGCGCGTTGTATATTGTTCGATTAATAAGTTTGCGTGTGCTGTTTTAGCCATTTTGGCTCGTTTCCAGGGTCTCGGGCAACAAAACTAAAAAGTTGTCAGGAATATCATTCCACATCAAATTGCATTAGAAGTCCGTGTCGGTGGGGGGTGGAAACGTGATTTAGATGGTCGTTCTCATAAGTCAAGCCAGACCCTAAAAGAAATCGTCATTCAAACATTCGAAAATTCTCGGATGTTACAAATCGTCTTTGCTCATTAAGATTCATTTAATCATAAAGCGTAAAAGGCTTAATAAAATGCTTATTCGTTGGATGCTTTTGAATAAAAAATTGTGTCTTGCTTAGTTTATTAAAGTTGTAGGTATTAGCAAAATGTGATATGGCTTTTCACTCGGTTACCCTTCAGTGCTTGTATCTTCATTTGAATTCTAAAATCCCATATTGGTCTTTCATTTGGTTTGTAAGTGTTAGATATTGACTGGCTAAAGAATCTGTTTTAGGCTATGTGTTTACTTTTAAATTAAAGTTGATTGCGGCTTAACGAGTTTAGTTAAAGATTACAAATTGGATTTACAATATAGTATGTTAACTGTTAACATTTGTTTGTTTGTCTGTTTGTTCGATATTTTGGGTATCCGGGTTCAATCTCATTGAGGCGTGGAGCTTATGGGTTTATTTAGCTAGACCGACTTTAATTAGTTGTTTTAGTTAAATAAATCGGGTGGTATTCGTTTATTTGCGGCTCTCCAATTCGGTTCCATTTTCCTTCCTTTTTCGATTAATTAGTGTAGTTTTTATTTTATCATTTTTATAATATTGTTTTGATTTTTTTTGCCATGCTTAGTGTAGATTTATTTTTAAAATGTTTAGTTTTTATTTCATTATGAGTAGTGAGTAGATTTAGTAGTGCTTGTTAAGTGATTAAAGATTTGGAATTTAGGTGCGGGTTTAAAAAGATTTAAAATATTTAGTCATAAGTATTGTCTTTTCGATTTACAATCCGTCATTTAATTTTAGTGTAATTTAATTTCTTGTCATTAATTTTTAAGCATTTCGTTGACTTGTATTTTAATTCGTTTTTAAACCTAACGCCGCACTTAATGAACATTTCACGTCACTTTAGGGGACGCATTATTTTAGTTTAATTTTTGTTAGTTCACTTTTAGTATAATCTTGTAAGTTTTAAATTTTAGAATTTATATTAGTTTAATTTTTATAGTTTTAAAACCAAAAGTTTAGTTTTCCTTTTATATGCTTTCCTTTTTAGTAGATTTAGAAAACCAAATCAAAAACTTTTATGCTATTCAAGCTCGATTTACAACTTGAACGTAGATTTCCATTCACCTCTCGTCGAGGAAACGACCCGTAAGGTTTTTGAGATATCGCTTTGGTTAAAAGTGAATTTTTAGAACCCGACGGAAAATACTTACTATACTATAATTGTTATCTTCCTTATTATTACGTATCTATATATATTATATTATATATTTTATACGTCTTAGTTTGGACGGATCAGTTTTTGGCGCCGTTTCTGGGGAGAGGTGTAGCGATTTCTACGGGATTGTTTGTGTTCGAGCCTTGAAGATCCTTTCTTCGGAAATAAAGATTTTTTTCCGTACCTTATAAAAATATAAAAACCCAAAAATATTTTTCGTTTATTTTAAAAAAAAAAAAAAAAAAAAATCAAAAAATCAAAAAAATATTTTTATTTCCATTTTATTTTCTTTATAAAACTTCAATATATATATATTTATATATATATATATATATATATATATATAATATTATATATATTTTATATATATATATATATATATATATATATATATATTTTCTTTCTTATTTTAATTTTTATTTCCTTATGTATTATATTCAAAACCTAAAAATATTCTTCTTTTTCCTCTTATCCGTTTAATTCTTTCTTCTTAATCCTCTATATTGTTTAATTCTTATGGCGTCTTATCATTCAAAATCTCTTTACGCTATCAAGGAATGCTCGACTTGTGGAAGATTGTACACTATAGAATGTTGTTCGATAGGGAGTCTTGAAGACAAGATTCTTGTTCCCGTACCTGACTTTTCTCCACGTTGTGCAAGATGTTGAACCCCGGTTGATGGTCTGAGTTGTCGTGGATGTGCATTTTTACGAAAGAAATTCGATGAAGATTTGCTTGCGTATTGTGTTGAAAATGGAATTTTCCAAGATTGTCAAGATACTTCTGAATCATCTGACGGTCAATACACGTTGTTAATGCTCTTCGAGGCCATTCGTGTCAATCAAGACCCCCGGTTTGTAAAGTTTCTTCGCTAAGATCCTCCACAAATTGACCATAATTGTGTTTATGAGTGCGGCGGTTTGATTCATTCAGATGGAATTTGTTGGTCGACAATGCATTTGTAAATTTGTGGCAAAGGTGCGCATTAGGTTTTAATTGTCACCAAAAGTTTCGTTATCTCTAATCCAGAACAATGCAATCATACCATTTATGAGCTCCCACAGATTTGCCCAATTGTTCACCGGATATGCATTATGAAAGCTGAAAAATTCATTCACTTATGTCAAACCCGTATTTCTTTCTCGATAATTTCTCCAAAATTTCTTACACACCTCCACAACCCAGTTTGAGAGGACTTACTTGTGTTGTTATGTGGAAATAAATGCTCATTATGGTTATGATGGTCCACTTAGCTTCCCCGTTTGCTATGAACAGGAAAGCCGTATTACAATCAAAAACTTTAGTGATAATTATTTTCCACAAAAATTCACCGAGTTTTTCTCAACAATATCTTTGTTGTGCTTATTGCGGAGGTCCTCATTTTGATTATCAATTGTCAATCCGATCAATGTAAACTTGTAATGAACTTAATCCCGAGTTATGCTTATTCCGGTTTTAACCACCCACACATCCGCTAGGAAATCGTTCTATCGTCAAGAAAGACCTTAATAAAATTTCTTTGAAGGAGTTTGAAGAATTAAAACGGAACAAAGAATGTTTAACGGAATTAAAAAAGCAAATTCGCGAGAACAAAGGTAAAGTGAATTGAGTATCGCGGAAATGAGGCATGAAGCAATGGTTGATCGCAAAATTAAAGAAATCACTAATGATTTAGAATTAGAAGATTCGAGTAAAGCGCGAGGGAGTTTGATGAAGATATGAGAGAGATTGTGAGATTGAATTCGAAAACTTAACGCAAGATTTTAATGTTTGGGGAAGCGAAGTTCGAAAAAACGGAGGAGAAAGCTTACGGAGATGAAAAGTAGATTGCTTGCTGTCGTTACTTGCTTTATGTTACGTGTGATGACGAGGAAGATTATATTTCCACTTTAGCAATCATCACGACTTACAATGAGGAAATAGGGGGGGCCCCCCACGATAATTCTCTAAATATAGGGGAGGAGCATCTCGAACTATTCCGGCAACGGAAATTCGGCGATAGTATATAGCTAGTGGTTTGAGAACCTTGGTCCACATTCCCAAGTGAGTTGGAGGGAATTGTCCGACGATTACGTTGTTTGGGTTTTTTTTTTATGATGTGCCTATTTGTGATGATAATCCTCGTTAATGTGAGTACGAAACTTGTGGAATCTTTGATTAAACCGTGATACTCGAGATTGTTGATTCTTCTAAGATTTGACCCTATTCTCGAGGGTTCGACGGTGAACTTGATCCTATTGCTCCAAAATTCCCACCTGGGATTGTTAGAAAGCTGATTTTGATTCAAATGATGATACTTTGAGTGATGACGATGATTTTGAGGACGTCGAATACGTTAGCTTAGAGGAGGTAAATGAAGTCGATCAAGAAAAAGAGTTTGATTTAGATGATATCATTCAAATCCAAGACGTTATCCTTCGTGAAAAATTGTTGAACGTCCATCGTCTTATTTCTAATATCGAATCTTTGAAAGACAATCCTATTCCCATCATGGATAGTGATTCATCCATTACTTCTCTTTCTTTTTCGAATAATTCTTTACCCGAATTCGAGTCTTTTAGCGATCAAACGGAAGAGACGAGAAGTGGCAGTACCACTACTCATGTTAATTACTCTCTTCCCGAGTTTGAATCATTTCATTTCGATCTGTCATTTCCTGACACTCCTCCGGAACCACCAGTATGTTGAGGATTTTAGAGCCCGGAAATAACAATTTTGATGTGCTTAATAACGATGAATCTTTTGACCCAAGGGTGAAGGTGAACTGTTTGTTTTTCTAAATGTTGTAGAGGTCGATTCCTTCACATTTACCCATTCGTACTTTTCTCCCATTTTCTACCTATCCGAGGTTTTTACTGTATCTTGTTTCACCGGGATGTGAAGATACGAGCTTTGACCCCGGCCATCTCCACTTAGAGCAGGTAGGCATCTCATGGGATGCGACTCTTCATGTGCTTTATGTTTATCAATAATTAAGAAAAGCCCGATTGAGATGTTCTTTTCCATTGCTTCCCCAAGGACACAATTAATTCGGGGTCGAGTCAGTCGGTGACCAGGTTAACAAAAACAAGCAGTTTCTATCTTCTTATCTTTTTCTAACAACTAATGAGAAGGGCGGCTTGGCCTTTCCTTTATTCGTTGTTTCATGTTTTGTTGGTTTGTGTTGTTTTGTCCAGGATTACTCGGATTTTGAAGACTCTCGTGCTCTTGGTTTTGTTCCCCCATTTATTCGGAGCTTCATATCCTGTAGGCTTCATTTAGATCCATATCCTTATTTATCGATTAACCCTTAATACTTGAATTATGCCTTGAGATTAGTATGGGGGTGACAGTCTCACATTGAGGACAATGTGTAATTTTAGTATGGGGGGGATCTATCGATTTGATTATACCTGCAGCCGTTGTTCTCACGTAACCCGTTTTTCCACCAAAAATATATGATTTATATGAAAAATAGCAAAAAAAAAATTAAATTTTTAAGATCTTATTTAAAAAAAATGAATGAAAAAATAAAAAAATATATTAGTAAAAAAAAATAATTAAAAAATAAATAAATAAAAAATAAAAAATAAAAAATAAAAAAAATAATGTAATAAGTGTTTTGGCATAAATAAAGGTGAGAACGAGAAATAAATTTTGACCCGATCGGTTTTAAACCTTAGCTTTTTCCTTAACAATTAATGATGATAGTTTGTGCTAGTCTCATGTAGACTTTAAACATGCTAGACTTGATTTGTTATTAACGTAAATGAAGACTTGTGCTAATCTCATGTAGATTTTAAATATGCCGAGTTGGAATTTATATGGCTAAGCATTCGCGAATCTCTTTCTTAGAGATTTTAAATTGCGAAGAACTAGAGATGATAGAGTCGATTATAAGTCATGATATTAAACGTAGAGTAGTTGGTTCTCTTTCAAGCTCATAAGTGTTAATTGTGGCTTTTTCTCCCATTAGCTTGTTTCACTTTTATATATAATTGTTTAATAAATAGAGTTGTGCGGTTTTTTGGTTAATAATTAGTTAATAGAAGTTTTCTTTAGTTCCTTTGTGATTAGGATGAGTACACATCAGGAATACTTAATTTGGCATACTATATGTATCAAATTAATATTTTGCTTATTCCTTAAAGAGCCTTAGGGTATATGGGATAAGTAGAATTCAATAATAATCCGAGACTGATAAAAGTTTGCTGCATCTTGCCGGCTCACAACCGATGTTACAGCCTTCTAAAAGGTCGAGGAAGTTACCGAAGTCGAAATATGTTTGCTACATCTTGTCGGAGGCGTGGCCGATGTTGTAGCCTTCTAAAGGACTGAGGTTTAATAATGTTGCTTAATTTTTGTCTTGTTTGTACCTTAAAGAGCCTAAGGGTATATGGTGCAAATAAATTGGTCTATTTCATGTCTTAAAGAGCCTTTAGGGTTATGACATGAATGGTTAAACCTTGCTTTATGTAACCTTATAAAAGCCAAATTTTGGTTTGCCTCGATGTGGACTTTATCTTGATGACAATTTGATCTTTTTTGAAGAGGGCTAGGAGTTAATTATTGCGTTCTTACACGTCCTCGCTTTATTTTGGAATTAATAAGTATTCGAAACAAGTCATTAAAGAGCCTTGGGTATATGAGCTTAATTAAAATCTTGAGATACTAAAGTAGGATGTGGCGGGAGGGAAAAGTAAGTAACACAATTAGTATTATGAGTAGTGTTCAGTATCATGACTATATTTGACAATGATTCTTGTTTTTTAAGCTTAGTATGGACAAGTGAAAGTTGGGGTGACGATGAATTTATTTTGTTTTCTATGATCCTAAGTAGTAAAAAAAAAAAAATGAAATATAATGTTAGAATTGATGGAAAGTTTAAAAAAAAAAAAGTAAAAAAAATAAAAAAAAATTTATTGAAAATGGAAAAACGTGGCGTTTTAACTTTGATTTCTTATTCCTTTTAGATGAGCACTTTGCACTTTTCAAGTGATTAGTTTGGGGATGGAATTCTTTGTTTTATAGCGCGTATTTTTACATTGCGTGAGGACACGGCAATACTTTAGTATGGGGGAATTGGTCATTGCCTTTTATGTAATACATATATTTTACCTTGAAAAACGAACCCAAAAGACCAAAAACATAATAAAAATTGCAAATATATGTTGTTTTTGTGTTTGTGTATGTGCAGGTACGGATAGAAAGAAAATGACGAAAATAAAGACAAAACCAGATGAAACCGAGCACGGGATCGAAAAGAGCACGAGAAAACGAGTCCAGCGGTGCCCTCGAATTTTATTGGGCCGGGCCAGCCCAATTTATTAAAAAGCCCAACAATAAATTAAATCAAATCTGTTTTGAAGAAGAGTGACATCAGCATGACGACGTAGTCACATGCATCTAAATAAATTGCATCCCCATCACGTGAGGCACCACTATACTTGGGAAGGGGCGAATTAAAGCATTACACTTGGCAAGACCATGTGAAATTCATTTCAAGTATAAAAATTATGATCTAATGGCTAAAAGTGAGGCGTCTGTTGTAAGCTAAAAGAAATCACACGTGGAGCCACAAGACCGGTTGGATCTACCTGCCATTTCTCTCAATCCGTGTGACAATAAATGGTGGCCAATCATTGGCTGATTATTCAAAAATGATTGGGACAAAATTTTCAAAACAATCCCCTCAACTTGGCTATAAAATGAACCCACTCCTCTCATTTTGAGGGGTTAGATTTTAGGATTAGTTATTAGTTTTTTTTAAGTTCTCTCTAGTTTATTGTCTAGCTTATTTTTTAATGTCTTTTAACTTATTTCAAATCTTGTAAACACTTTTTATTAAGCTTTTGTTATTGAATCTTTTTAGTTTATTGAGGTTAATGTACGTTAAAATGCTTGTGGCTTTATTGGTATGAAATATTGATTATAGTGTGTTTTCGATCATTCGCATGTTATTTTAGCATCGTTAATTTTGTTTGTTTCGATTTGTTTAATATGGTTATCATTGCTCATTTAGCTTAAAATCTCGTTTAGTTTATGTGGTTTTTATTTGGTATTCATCTTATCTGTGAATTAAATTTGAGCTTATTCAATTCAAGTGAATGTGTAATCTAAGTTTGCTCGTAGCTTTAGTTTTTAGTTTAAGTGTAGTTGAGATTTTTTTTTATAGCTTTTACGTTAAAGGCTTATTTGATTCGTTATAAGTCTAGATCTTTATTAGATGATAATCGTCTTTGCTCATTAAGATTCATTTAATCATAAAGCGTAAAAGGCTTAATAAAATGCTTATTCATTGGATGCTTTTGAATAAAAAATTGTGTCTAGCTTAGTTTATTAAAGTTGTAGGATTAGCAAAAGGTGATATGCTTTTCACTCGGTACACCCTCAGTGCTTGTATCTCATTTGAATTCTAAAATCCATATTTGGTCTTCATTTGGTTTGTAAGTGTAGAATTGATTGGGCTAAAGAATCTGTTTTAGGCTTGTGTTTAATTTAATAAAAGTTGATTGGGCTAACGAGTTTAAGTTAAAGATTACAAATTGGATTTACAATATAGTATGTTAACTGTTAACATTTTTGATTTGTTTTTGTTCGATATTTTGGGTACCGGTCATCTCATGAGGCGTGGAGCTTATGGGTTTATTTAGCTAGACCGACTTTAATTAGTTGTTTTAGTTAAATAAATCGGGTGGTATTCGTTTATTTGCGGCTCTCCAATTCGGTTCTATTTTCCTTCCTTTTTCAATTAATTAGTGTAGTTTTTATTTTATCATTTTTATAATATTGTTTTGATTTTTTTTTGCCATGCTTAGTGTAGATTTATTTTTAAAATGTTTGCTTATTTGATTAATATGAGTAGTGAGTAGATTTAGTAGTGCTTGTTAAGTGATTGAAGATTTGGAATGTAGGTGCGGGTTTAAAAAGATTTAAAAAATATTTAGTCATAAGTATTGTCTTTTCGATTTACATTCCGTCATTTAATTTTAATGCAATTTAATTTCTTGTCATTAATTTTTAAGCATTTCGTTTTACTTGTCATTTTAATTCGTTAAACCTAAGCCCGCACTTAATGAACATTTCATGTCACTTAGCAAGCATTATTTTAGTTTAATTTTCTTAGATCAATTTTAGTATAATCTTGTAGATTCAAAACTTAGAATTAATATTAGTTTAATTTTTATAGTTTTAAATTCAAAAGTTTAGTTTTCCTTTTATATGCTTTCCTTTTTAGTAGATTTAGAAAACCAAATCAAAAAAAAACTTTTATGCTATTCAAGCTCGATTTACAACTTGAACGTAGATTTCCTTTCACCTCTCGTCGAGGAAACGACCCGTAAAACCCGACGGTAATACTAAACTATAGTATTATTGATTATCTTCCTTATTATTACGTATATATATATTTTATACGTGTTAGTTTGGACGGATCAGGTATATATCGTAACTTTCGGAAACTTATAACTAAAGGGACTACAAATGTCAGTTTATCAAAGTTATAACTACAGGGGTCTATTATTTCACTTTTCAAAGTGCAAGGTTTATTTGTATATCTTTAAAAGTTAAAGGACCAAAGTCGTAAAAGTGCAAACTCTGAGGGTGTATTTTGCCACTTTTCAAACTCAAGGGTCTAAAATGTAACATTTTGAAAAAGTATAAAAACATGTTTAAAACCTTACAAGACATAACTTTAATTAACGCTTGTCGTGCTTAACATTTCCAGATATTAATCAAAACGCTTAAAACCGATTATATCGTATCACAATACTAGGGAGCTTCATATTAAGAGGTTTCATCTTGGTATTACGTTCTGACTGAGTTGTTGGGTTTATGATTTAAAGTGCCCTAGCTCCTCAAACGTTTACTGAATGACTTCTGAATTATGATGGCCCGAATGGTGATACAATAATTCCAAACTTTCCAATCAAACTCATAACAATATTAGACTCTCTGAACCAAAGTTCTAGAGTACAATCTACCTAAGACTTGACATATTTACTCAGGTTGCGTGACGTGGCCTTTTATTATCATTTGCTATATCAACCTTCCCTGTTAAGATTGTGATAAGGTCGTCAGCTTTCATTTTGGAATATTACAACTACCTATCAGGTGAAGTTCATAACCTCGCCTTTACTCATTTTACATGTTTTATAAACCCGCGAGGGGGATACATGCTTGTTACAAACTCTTTTATATAATCGTTTATCTTATAACAATGTGATTACTTTTCAAGGACTTAGTGAGTTCATAGCCTCACATTTTAATCTTTTCATAAACCCGTGAGGGGGATACATGCTATACATTACGAATACAAGTGTTTTCTAAATTACATGCTTTCTTGACATATCATTACAATTGCTGTCTAAGTTATCTATCCTACAAGTCGTTAAATTTGACTTCAAGTCGTTAAATTTACTCTGGATATTAATGTGTTATATTACAAATCCTAAAGGTATTAAATGGACTTCAAGTCGTTAATATGACTTTGGATGATATTGTTTATTGTTAGTGTCATAAAATCTACAAGTCGTTAAATTTGACTTCAAGTCGTTGAATTGTCTTTGGGAGGTTATATATGTTGATATTATGAGCTCTTTCAATTCATTATATTGACTTTTGAGATAATGTGTTAGTGAGATGTGCTTAGACAAGGAAACAAGGACCAATCAGACCAAACAAGACAAATAACGCAGTAGTAGTAATAAACCTGTTACTATTGATAATGTCATTCGTGTCAATTTTACTAAACAATGGGTGTATATTAACTATACAGTTTCTATAATAATTATGTTATTACAATTGTTACACTTGACTTGTATTCAAAATGTTTATCAAACCTATGAATTTCCACTCAACCTTTGTGTTGACTTTTAGCATGTTTATCTCAGGTTATTGACATTATACGACACGGAGTGGCACTGGACTCGAAGATGGCTAAAACCTTGTTATTCATTCTTTTTTTTTTTTTTTTTTTTTTTACATTGTTTTGTAACTTGATTTTTAGGACCTGCCTTTGTAAAACTCTGATTTAAAATGAATGATAACGTATCTTTTGAATAAACGTCTCTTTTGGGTCGTTTTCTATGATTATGATTGTTGTTTCCATGAAGTAATACCCCAGATTAGCTTCCGCTGCTATATTGTAAAAATGGGGGTGTTACAGATTGGTATCAGCACCATGGTTATAGAGAACAAGTCAAAACCTTAATTATAAACCACCATTTAGCCATTAAAGTCCTCCGTGCACTATCATTCGAAAAGTATGTAAATATATTATTATTATACTATACTTAAATTACTTATGTTATTTACAAATTGGGTTGTTATCAGAACAATGTCTTATCCCATCGCTCTACTTCCGATCTTGAGGATGCTTTTTCCTTTATGAATATTCTATAAATAAATTTGTTTTTTCTTTTTTTTTTATAAGTCTACCGGTTAACTTTTTTCCCAGCTTCATCGGAAAGCAGTTCTTTTAACTCTTCGGAAAACTCTAAAGATAATATGATCCAACCAGTATTCTCACCTTCACAATTAATCCTTGTTTGGAAGGTTCGGCTTACAAGCATTTTATGCTAAGGAAATTACCTATTTCTATCACAGATCTATTACTCCACAGCTCATTTTGACTCTATCTCCGGTATTACACTCACTTCTATTTGATTCCTCAGATTATTTCTTTGTTCCTGAAGAAACTTATTACCCTAAGAAACGATTTCGTTCCCATTCTTCTTCCTCAAACTACATTACCCCTAATTCCAATTCGGACTCAAACCTGTGATTTGATATCACCATCTTCCTCAGTTTATACTCCTACCCCACCTCAGATATTTGAAATAGGGAAATGTTCAACTAAGATGCATTTGAAACATCACGAGGAACAAGTCGAAGATATTTTGAATTACTTAGAAGAACTCTCTTTTCACCGTATTGAGAAAATGGAAGAAGGACGTATTAATAGAATGATCACACAAAGGGAATAGTATACGAACTAAAAATCGAACTTGAGAGAGTCCGTTCAGATTATCAATCTTCAAAGGAAGAAATTAGGGCAAAAAGATAAGATTGCTTTTGCTCACTACAGAATTTACGATCTTGAACAAATCATTGAGAATATCCAAGCTCGTCACCAAACGGATCAGGAGGATCTTAGGAAGTCATCTACCGGCTCAAATCAACAAAACTATTAGAACTAGTTATAGCTTTTCCTTGCACGGGATGTGCTGGTCATAAATAAAAACGCTTATCAAATTTGACTATGTACATTAAAAAAAGGAAGTTATTTATAAAGGCAATCCCGTTTCATACATTATTGTTCCAAACTTATCTCTCCTTCATTAATCATTTCTAACCATTTGCATCATTATCTTCGTTCTTTTATCATAACCTCTAGTGCTTAAAATTCAAAAAATAAGCAGTACTCTTTAAAGCAAACAATTTAAGCATCAATTCTCTTTTATTACTTTTCAAAAACTTATGATATCATTTTTACTACGTGTTAATCCTCCTGTTGAGGAGAATGCCACAATTGGACGTCACATCTGAAACACCAGCCCATAACTTTTGCTGCCATCCAGTAACTAATTTATGATGGCATTTTCCTCAGCTCTGAAAGCACAAGTGATCTCAATGGAAGTGTTTGTAATCCCAATAGGAACCACCGGACAACTGGAACTCTGTAGCAAAAAAGGGGGAACCTATAATGAGTTCATAGCTGTCAACCTTTCTACTTATATGTACGAAAGGATTGCTGTTGACCACATCCGTGGTTTGACATACTGAATCAGGTATTTTATCGTAGAAAGTGTGCCGAGGATGACAGGAGTGACATTTTTTACTGGTATCTAACGTTGATGCCTTGTCCTTGGGGACTGTATACGCTAACTATCGAATAGATCACAGAATAAGATCACCTTGTCTGAATTGGAAAGGCTCTTACCAATAAGTATTTCCCTCGAACTGAATTCAAGAAGATGGTAAGATGAATTTTACAATTGGTATGAAGAAAATGTTCTTTAAGACTTACATTGGAGATTTAGGAATTGTCGTCTTATGCCCAAACATGGTACCAAACACCGAGAAACTATTGGAAGTCTTCATTAGTGGATTACCCAGAAGTATTAAAGGAAATGTTATGCTTCAAAGCCTCAAACTTTGGAGGAAGCCATCAACATAGCCCATAGATTAATGGATCAGATAATAAAGCGTGATTCTATGCACGGAAACATAATACAGCGAAAGGTTTTAAGATAGAAGAAGAAACACCAACACATCTACTATCCAATGAAAAACAATAATAACCACTCCAACTATTTTAATCACATACAACTACAAGATTAACTCGCAACAATAACAACCATAACAATGATTACCACCCCCCCCCACCAACGAAATAAAAGACAAGAAGCCTTCAGACTTATGTGTACCATAGGTATACTGGAAACCTTCCCTGTGTAAAAGATCGGAGAACTACATCCATATGGGCCTTGCAGTGTCAAGTGTCCAGGTTTGCAACAAGATAGGCCACCGACCAAGTACTGCAAAAACAAGGACGACCAACCACTAGAAAACGATTCTACAAACAGTGGTCCGTAACTTGTAATGCCTATGGAAAGAAAAGAACATTTATCGATTCAACGCTCAAGCAAATAATGGGCCATAGAAAGCATATTAGAGATGAGCTTGCTTTTGGTCACTTTACGATTATCCTACCCTAGAAGAAAACAAACTATCTTCAGGATTATTCAAGTTTCATCGGAATCTTTTCAATCTGAAATCCCCAATCATCAAGCTACAATCCTTGTTCGTTTGTTATTTTATTAGAATTCTACTACGAGATACGTAGCTAAGTATCAACTCTTTTTAGAGTTTCGTATGTAAGCTATCCATGAAAATATAAAAGTGTGATTAAGTTACATTTGTTATCCGATGATATCAAACTCAACATTATTTGTCCAATTCCATCGATTCTATTATGTTTTAAACTCTGAATATCTCTCATACCTTTGTAACATAAATTTTCTTCCTGTTATATGGTCGTCAGTACATTCACATCTCAATAGTAATATAACCATTCATGATAATATCTACAAACATTACCGTTTCGATATCTGTTTTTTATGCTTAGGTAAGACGATTTATGATCATCTTATTGAAATGAATTAGGTCACTTCTTCATTTGAATAAGGAAATTATAAATCTCCGAACTATGAATTTATAAATTCTCAGTTACAAGGAGTTGAACACTTCTTTTTGTAAGTGACAAATTATAAATAAGTAGGCTTAAGTATATAACATACGTACAAACAAGTTTCTTTCAATCCGTTTGTACAAACAATTCCTTAATCATTATCATTATTACCTTCATTTTTATTATTACCTTCATCATCTGTTCATTTAAAAATCTGTATCTCACGTGATTAGCAACTCTCTTACAAATTCATAATCATTCCTTGACATCACTCATTCCATGATCTCCGTATTCTAAAATTCTCTGTTATATTCTGCAACCTAATAACAAGGAAACACACAAGAATCTATACAATGTCAAATGATTTCAATACCACTAGGTATGAAGATTTTGACAAAGACTTGTGATAGCATTCTTATTCGATGTTGACTTTTAAAGGTTAATGAATAACGATTCTTTACGATCACAGTAGCACAGCAGAAGCATGGTAGGCCCATAACCCACAGGTTTCGTAAATCAAAGTATTTCATCACCCAGGTTCTATCAGAATCTGAAGAAATTCTATTGGCTGTCATCAAGAGGTGTAATCTTGGAAATAAGTAGACGTGTGAAAGGAGGTAATTATAATTATGGTGCGCAACATAATTATAAATGCATCACACACGTGGACTTGTGACCTTGATTAACCTAACATAAAAATCAAATTCATACCCAGTACCTACATCTGTTCAATTCAACTTTCAATTAAATCTCGAGACGAGATTTCTGTAAGGGGTGGAGACTATAACAACCCAAGAATTTTCATCAAATGCAAAACTTATTTTACTATTATCACAATTGTACGGGGAAATTTTTCGCTTTATTACATTACTTGCATTATCAATATCTCAGTATGTCATAACTAAAGTAGACAAGCTCACGCAACCTATCTATGACAATCCTATCTTCATATATGTCAAGCAAACATTATAACATGTCAAGTCAATATCATCATATTCTTATTACAAGGTACATTATTCCTATAATGTACTATTCGCAACGTTATATCAAAACAGGCTTTAAACCGTTATCATATGTCTCTAAAACCCTAAATTCATGAAGAGTAAACATCTAAAGTGAATGTACAAGATACTAAAGCTTATGTACAAGCAATATAACATCTCATTTGAAATATAAAATCTCTTCAAGTCAAAGTACAAGTCTCTAAAAGCTCAATGTACAAGTCATTAAGCATGATCTCTAAAATAGCCGTTTTACCTCCATTTTCATTCTAATTTCTTCACCACCACTTGTGTACAAGCTACTACACTCATTCTACAATGTATAAACCCTAAATATTCTATTCATAAACTTTCATACATCTTTATGCACTCAAAACCCTAATTCAAAACCCTAAACCCTAAAACCGAGCTAGTTTCTAAACCATGACCTGTTTCTTGGCTTTTATCCATTATAAACCCAAACCAACACTCAAATAAGTTGTAATAACTTATTTTACAATCATATCAATCCTATTCAATCATTATTTCATCATTACTTCATCATTTTACTTCACTTGTACGTAAAACATATCCTAGAAACCCTAAATGTACCTAATTGGTTCATTTAACCCGTTTACTTGTTTTAAACCATTCTAATCCCAAATAACCAACCAAGGGCCATTGTAAACTCATAAAATAAGTTTACAAATCATCATCTATCATTTACTTGGCAATGTGCAAGAAATCAAAGCTTAGAAAACCTTAACGAATCCAGAAAACCCTAATTATGCCCTAATTATCATTTTGACCCGTTTTCTCATTTTCTATCCATTTTAACTCAAACCACTTATCATTTCTCGTTAATTATCCAATATATAAGCCTCATGAACACATATTAACAATTACATTACATTCATATGCGAAATATAAGCTTTGAAACCTATGAAAACCCTAAACCGCATACAACCAAACCCGCGACCCCATTTCTTTGTTTTAAACCCGTTTTAACCCAAACCAATTCCTAATCTTTGCTAATTACCTTAATCCCAGACCTTAACAACCTATTTCATCTATCCATGATCGTTATATACACAATGTACCTAAGAAAAACTCTTGAAAACCATGCCGAGTTCAAAACTGACCCGCACCCTTTCTAACTTCATTTTGACCCACTTAAACTCTCACCATGTGCAAATGACCACCCAAGATACCTTCTAGACCCTTTATAGCAGCTTACTAAGCAGCTTTGACTTCTCCATGGTCAAGAATGAAGGCACCATGTGCTTGTTTTTGCTTCTCTTCAGCCGCGGCAGCAAGAATGGTAGCCACATCATTCAACCTAGTTTTCTAGACCTCCACCATTGATTTTCTAGCTTAGACACATCCTATACTAGGTCTACTATGTGTCAAGAACAGATCATAAGCCTTGATTGCTCACCACTCTTGAAAATGGGTATAAATAGGAGCTTTGTGTGTTCATTTTTCTTCATCCCCCACTTCCTCCTCTATAACCCTTCATAGTAGCAACTCCTTGCTCAATATGAATTCTAATAGATCTTAAGAAGTCTCAAGTACAGAAAGGAAGCAAAAGAAACCAAGAAACGAAGCCCGGGAGTCGTTACTCTAGCCGTACGAAGCCGAAAGTCCCGATTCTGACCCGTTTCCAAGCTTAGAGCTCAAAAGGTTCTCTAAGCTTATGTTCTGCTTTCATAACGTCATAATGTTCATATGATCTTGCTAAAATCATAATATAAAGCTTTGAACTCAAAAACCTAAGTGTTATGCCTTTTTGATCCAAAACCGTACACCCGAAACCCTAATTTCATGTTTTTACTTAAACTATGGGTTAAACTTGTAAAATTTTGTTATAATCAATCCTAATAAGCTATTATAATGTTAAAATAAGTGCTTTGATAAGTCATAAGAGAATTTGACCTTAAAACCCGCGCGTTTTCATTTTGAAACCCTAATTTGACCCGTTTTACCTTTTAACTTAACGAATCGTTAAATTAAACTTGTGTTATGTTAAAACTTCATATTTTAGTTTATTATAACTTATAAATGACTATTGAAATGTTAAATTAAGCTTGCATGGCAATTTGGACATTGTATTGTAAATTTTATAATCCATGCAAGGGGTATATATCGTAAATTTCAGAAACTAATAACTAAAATGACTAAAAGTTTCATTTTAATAAGTTATAACAATGGGAGGGGTCTATTATGTCACTTTTTAAAGTATAAGGTTTACTTGGTATATCAATAAAAGTTGAAGGACCAAAGTCGTAAAAATGCAAACCCTAGGGGTCTACTTGCAATTTTCCAAACCCCAGGGTCTAAAATGTAACATTTTGAAAAAGTATAAAATCAATATACAAAACATTACCATACATAACTTATTAATCGCTCCTCATGCTTAACATCTTCAATATGAATAAAATGCTTAAAGCAGCTTATGTTCTAATCCATATATCATTCATCATCGATGTGCTTTCAAAAATCATGTACCCGATATCCATATCAAACTACACAATACTAGGAGATCATATTAAGAAGTTCAACTGTACTACGTTCTGGTCTGAGATGTTGGGTTTACGATTTAAAGTGCCCTAGCACCACAAACTTTACTGAATGACTTCTAACTATATGATTGCCACGAACTGTGTATGATAAATTTTAAATCAAAACCAACAACAAATAACCAAAAACATATAAAACAATCAAACAACGACATGTATCTCTCTCAAAATATTAACCCAGGTTGTCCTGTGATTCCGAGTATGAAGCCGATTACTTTCATTCCCTATACATTACAATACACTTTCCTATAACTGTTCAGGTGAGTTCATAGCCTCGCTTTACAATATTTTATAAACCCGCGAGGGAGATACATGCTATAAACATTAAAGCAATTATATGTCTAACATCTATTACAATTTACAATTGCCTAATTAACTGCTTTCGCCTCTTAAGTCCACATAATCCATGGAACCGATAATTACTCTCCCGTAGTAAAGCCGAAAGTTGTGAATATATATATTTGGGTTGACCCCCTTTGGTGTATCCAGTAACGATACACCCATTGCTGCACAGTCAATCAGAACACACGTGGGTAATTTGGCCAAAGTGCCCGCAGGTGGCAATATTAACATTATAACCTAAGGCATCGGATTCATGAGCTAATGGCAATATTATAGTAAGTTTTCAATACTTGTTTATATCAACGTAACCCCAAATATCGAGCTATTGCAATCAATTATATTCCTTAAACCTAAGGAATTTCAATCAATCTTGTGTTGACATTTAGCAAGTTTTATCTCAGAAACTAATGGCACGGAGTGACGAGGACACGAAGATGGAAAAACCATTATCATTCAAATGTTGTATTTTAGATTCTGGAAACCTCTCTTTTGTACAAATTCTGATGAAATAAATGAATGATAACTTTACTTTTAAAAACGACTCTTTTTGAATCGTTTTCTATGATTATGACTATTGTACCCTTGAAGTAATATCCCAGATTAGCTTTCACTGCTATATGTAAAAATAGGGGTGTTACACATAATTACTGTAATTCTCAAATATAAACGATTAAGTAACAATTCTTTGTAATAATTATACAAAATGTATTAATAACATGGGATAAATGATGCTATAAAATAGACGTTATTTGATGTCATCAAATATCTCCCCACTTGAATCCTACTTGTCCTCAAGTAGCCTTTAGAAGTTTATAAAAATGTATCCCTAAGGATATTTTCCGTTAAAGCACTTATTCGATCTATTACAAGTACACAACCAAACACCTCACGAAATAGGAAGATGAAAACACTCAAATCACTCAACTAATCTATGTGGTAACATGTAACTAATTCGCTCAATTGCTCAGTCGTGACGAGTATTCTATCATAAGCTTGGCAAGGATACATATCTCCACCGCTAAAGCTAAGGAGTAACAAGTTTATAAAGGTAAATATGGGTTTTTGTATGGAAAGGCGTACGGTTGATCATTCTACAATCTTTCACCAGAAGTACCACTCCAACAAGGCAGCTGAAGCACACATACACACCCGGAACGCCGGGATAGACATGTGTGTTCGATCACATCCCCATTCAAATTTAACCAACGGTTAGGATAAAGAATGATATAGGGTAGGAACCTTCTAACTTTCACCAAAAGTCGTAAACCAACGAGGCAGCTAAGACATGCATACATGGCCGTAACGACGGAATAGACATGCACGCTCGAATAAGTCCTCATTCGCGTAAAACCAGCGGCTAATCAAGCAGTGAGAGGAGTAAAATTGTTGTTAAATAAAAATCAAGAAACAAATAGATTAAGACTTAAGATACAAGTTGCTAGACACTTATTTCCCGACCGTTACCATGATAAAGACACAACTATTTACAACGTCTTGATCATCGATAAAAAACAACAACCTAAGTTGGCGTTCCCGTAATGGTCAACTTCCCAATCTTCCCAAAACTTTACATACTCTACAAGGCAAGTGGCAATATCCTCTACTTTATACAATACTCTACATCGTTGATTCTTCTGAATGTGTCAACGAATATCGATCCCTTTTTTCCCTGAAATTCCTTCGGAACTTGCGAAACATTATCTTTAAACTTTTTTTTTATCCCCTTTCTTACTTTTTTGTATTTTACTCATTTTTGATTTTTATCTTTTTTTTTTGCTAATTAAGACTTCAAATCTCGTGTATTTCACCATCTTCACGATCATAATAATTCCGTATAATTCCTTCGATAGTTCTTTGTTCTTCGGATTCACCAATAATTGTGACGGTAGTAAAAATCACACGAAGTTTGAACTACTAATTAACATTCCCATTTGCAATGCGCAAAATTCCAACCGCACCAAAGATAGAAATGACACAAGACTCGGAAATACAAACTTTACACTAATCAACTTGCAACTAAAAATTAAACTTAAATCTAACAGGGTGTTAAGGTGTAAGGGTGTAACGAAACAAATAGTTGGTGTAATTCCTAAAGGATTGGCTCTACGATTTGTTCCTAATGGAGTCATCACTCTAAAAGATGGGAGTGAAAAGGGTTTAACATAAGGTTACTAACCGTGAAATTAGTTTAATAAGCAACATGTAAAGGCAATTTGGGTGTAATCCTAAAATTTACCAATTTAAACAAGTTACTCCATCTAAATCCATAGTACTTATCATTGCGGTCTCGAGTGATATACCAAGCCAAGTTCTAAAGTCTACAACATCACCGGCACACTCATATTTTGTAGAATTTGGGTAAACATTTAGAAACAGAAAGGTTAAATCCTCACAATATCTAACAAGGGTTATTGTGTGCGGGTTATGTATCAAGTAATTTCACAAAAGTATGCTTGAAAAAAAAATTGAGCATAATTTAAGCATTTTAATGTGAAAATTAGGACAAGTAAACATTCTAATTCCATCCCCCCACTTGAATTATACAACATCCTCGTTGTATATATAAAACATTAAATACAGGAATTTAAAAAGAATTAGAATGAGAAACTCCCCTGATATTTGCTCGGTAGATTCTCCAAGTTACGTTTATGAGCAAGATTGTGTGCTGAAAAAGCGTCTGAATCCTAGCACGAACAGCACACACATAGAATTCTAGAAAATATGCATTCCACCAACTTCGTCGATATTTCTTTCTCGAGGTCCGTAGGCTCACACGAGAGTGTTGCTTTAGATGTTAATGTGTCGTTAAAGACTATAGATGGAAATTCAATTTCAACAGATCCGAGGTCGTGAAAGTCTTCATTATCCCAGATCTTACCATACGTAGTAGTTTCCCAGTTATACACCTTACCACGCCTACGAGCTTTTTCTTCCTCAAGCCTGATATACTCCTCTATAGTAATGTTGGAGTCGTCTATTTTAACCTGTAATAAATTCGCTAGGAAAGAAAACTGTCAAATAGCTTAATACGCCGTATTTAGTGAACTAAATACGCCGTATTGATGATAGAGTCGAATACGCTATATTGGTTTGAAAAAAAATTATACGCCGTATCCAATAAATTGAATACGCCATATTGGTTTGAAAAAAAAATTCTACAGCATACTTTGAATAATGCGAAACACACAAACACACAATATGCAAAAAAATATACAATGCAAAAAATTAAACACACAAAACAAGCACGCAAATATGAAAATTAATCTAAGCTACACTAATCCTAATGGTTAGATCTAATCTAATGTTAAAAACCAAAATATCAAATAAAAATCAAGATTAATTTTCACTCCCCGGCAACGGCACCAAAAACTTGATGTGCTGTCGTTGTATGGTATATTTAAGATGATTCAAGTTTTAAATTTATATTTTGCCAACTAAACTAAAAACAACACTTTAACGGGCAGTGTACCCGATCGGTAGTAGTTTCATGGTAAGTAGGGTGTCGAACAATTAAAGCGAGGTTTAAATCTAATCAATTTATAATTTAAATAAAAAATCCTTTTTTGGGTCATCTAATCTATGTTAATTCTACTCTATTCTAAACCTATGTTAAACCTATGTCAGTCTAAGTCCTAATTCTAACGGGAAAAGGGGGTTTTCAGCCTGAGAGACTGGCACGGTTTGGTTGGTGACTACAATCATTTCAAGGCGCTGTTACCCACGCAAGCTAATTAACAAAAGACGAAAGAGCGTTCGAACCTTATAAAAGAAAACTGTATTAACCATTATTAATCCGATTAGAACGTTGGTTTGTTTATTTAGTGCAATGATTTCTTCTCTCGAGGTGGCATATCATTCTTAAGACTTAGGCGTTACATCATCCTAAGACCTAGACACATTAATTCTGTCAAAATTAAAGCATCCGTATAAAGCATCCTATTTGCTGATTATAATCTATCTTAGGGATTAAAGCAATAGTGATCTTGTTAAACCCTAGCTCATAGAGACTTTACCTACTTACCGCTTAATGGCAATTTATACACTAGTAGTCCACTTGTCCAATCTATCCAATGGAATCAGAACGTTACTTGTTGAATTATCTAGGTCACCTGCTAGTCAACACGATCAATAAACCATTGGCAATATCCAATTAACTAGTTAAGCCCGAAGTGTATCCTAGATACAGACTTAGAAGGACAATATTTGTGTAACTATGATTCTAGATGTATAAATTACTATATGGAGAGCTATCCCAGACTCTAGATCTACTTGGTCCGCTTTACTAGATCCAGTTAAATGATAGGTCGCATACAAAAGCGCGTAAACAAGTATAAATTAATAAACATAAACAAGCACTCAACGATAAATCAAGAAATCGAGATAAACAAATACCAAACATTCAAATCTTCATAATAATGGCTAATACCCGAAGGTATTAGCCTTCAAACGTCATAATAAATACAAGAGCAATTATTTAGCCAAGGTAAACTAACCGAGTTAACGAATGATACCAAAAACTGAACGATTACTAAAGTATATGGAATTACACGATGTCTTCTATGGAATTGAATACGTTGCTCGACCTCTTCTACTCTTTTTCTCCTCTAAAAATCGACTTTTGTGGTTTAGGTATCGAGAATATGATTTAGCACACTTAAAACTCGTTTTTGAGTTTTGTATTTATAGGGTCTGGAAGTCGGTTGGATACGGCGTATCCAAGAGTTGGATACGGTGTATTGGGGGTTTCTTGGAGTAGGGACCACGCTTGATATCTTCCAGAATATTATATTGATTCCATATCTTGAATACGGCGTATTGAGTCCTCTGGATACGGCGTATTGATCTTTATTCCTCTATGGTCTTTGGTGAGTGCAGGCACGGATACGCCGTATCTTCCTTGATGGATACGGCGTATTGGTCTTCAGAATAGTAATCTTCAAAATATCTTCATTTAAGCTCCAGAATGCGCGCCTTTTTAGCTACTTTCACCAAATTACACTATAATTACTGCAATTCCTCCAAATGATAAACGATTAAGTAAACAATCTTTGCAATAACAATACAAAAATGAAGTTGTGTAGCTGTGAAGAGAAGACAAAGTATGATCTGGTTTTTCAAAGAACATCAAACAGATCATCATTCAAGAGAAGCTATGGACTTGAAGACATGCTTGGATACAATTCTTAAAAGCTCAAACTGAAGACAACTGAAGAAACTTGAAGTTAACAAGTGAAGTTCAAGTTTAAGGGAGGATTGTTAGGAATTTTGTATAACAGAATTAATTCTGTTAGTATTATAGTTAGTTCTGATAGTGTAATAGTTAGTACTGGTAGAAGGTTTATCATAGTTAGTACTGACAGTATTAAATAGTTAATATTGTTTGTGTAATAGTTAAGTCTGCTTACGCAGAAATTAGTTAGAGTTAAAGATATGCATAAGATATCTTAGGAAACGATATGCATTATCTTTATACGCGTTTTGTAAAGCCCATTAGGGTTTCCTTAGTCTATAAAAGTATCCCTAGGCATAGTCAGTAGATATAGTTCTATAGAAGATCATAGAGATCAAATAGTAATCATAGTTTGTAATCTGTAACTTAGGCAGATTCAAAGTTCAATATAAAAGTGTTTTGATTGTGTTCTTTTTTACATTGTTGATTAAATTTCGTGTAATCAATAGTGGTTAATCATTGTTACTTTAGATTTATCTAAGGCAACAAACCCTTTACAAGCTAAAGGTTAAGATCCATTAAGCAAAGAGATCCTACACCAAAACACCTAAACCCTCCATACTAAATCATAATTAGAGGCAATTGGAGCAATTAATCATAAAGATCATCAATAAATCATCAATCTAAGACTACTATTGTAATTGATTTCATCTTATTTTCTTCTTAATTTTGTGTCTATGGTTTCAATTTTGCTTAAATTAAATAATTTAGGGATTTTAAATTTTCTTACGATTTTTGCACAATTAGGACTAAGATATAGCAATGTATAACTATTATTATACTCAAAAAGCATAATTGAAGTAATTCGCCAAAAATCAATTTTCGCCAAAAACCCCAAGATATGATTTCTTGAATAAAATCTCACTTCTAGGAACCTTTCAAAACACGGGTTGTTTAACTACATTGTTAATACACGCAAAAACGTTTTCTTCATGCATTAGGACTCATGAATGTATACACGAGGTGCTTAATTCATAAGCATTTTTGTTCCATTCATCTAAAGTAATATCAAACATAGGTTGTGCATTAAGGTTTGCTTATTACTAGTATTATCGCTATTTTTCTTTTGTTTGAGTCAAGCAAACCGCACACCCACATCAAGTCCATATAGACACACACTTAGAAATATCATTATATTTCATTTATGATATTTTCTCATTGAAATCACAATAAACTATCTAGATATCAAATCTCATATGAAGACTTTGCAAGTCGAACCATACATAAGGGAAGAATCATTGATAACAACTTCAACACTCAAGTCAATCTTGAAGAAATCTTCCATAAGAACGGTTTTCAATCCTTCTACCATTTAAATGGAAAAATTTATCCATAATTTCTCATTGAACTTTATAGATCCTTCCAATTTTATCCATTAAACAATGATTGGTTTGTCTCTTTTGATATCTAGGAAGAAAGATTTCTTTTTACTCTAAGAGAATTCGGAATTCTTCTAGATCTTCCTCACGAAGGACACTCCTTTTATAGCAATGAATGGTCACTAACATCCATTCTGAATCACAATAACTCACAATCAAACGAACCATACTTCATGAAACTTGATATTCTCACTTTAATAATATTTAACATAATCAAGAAAAGAATAAATAGAGAAAAATAAAACTTACTTGATCCAAATTCTCTCTACACTGATGAAGTGTGTCCTTACCTTAAAACCGAGGAATTTGTTATCAGAGAAAACATTCTTTGCAACAATGAACCTAAAATTCAATTATCCGCTTGTGGTGTATACATGCTTTATTGTATCACTACCTCCACTCCATTTAATCTAGCTTACTTCGTGGCAAAACGAATGCTACGCTCCAAAAACTCTCCAACTGAACCGTTACTTTATGGTCTTCTTTTGTCTAAGCTAATCAAAATAATCAAAAGAACTCATTTCTCTCTCAAAAATAATCACTTCATTTCTCTCAATCCCTCAATAAACATGATGAGCAAATTCTCTCCAAATGACGAAATCATTAAAGATCATTGTTGTGGTTTGCATGATCATTACGGTCACGATCGTTCACAATGGTAACTCAAAATAAGTATGTAATAGGAAGCCTTAGAATCTTAACTAGACCACGTTAAATTCGTATGTGTAATATTGATATGATAATGTGCAATACCATTAGACTGTGTAATGAAATGCATGCTTGAACTAGATGTTAAAACGACGCACTTATTTATCGTGAATCCACCATATGTAGATCCGTACGTTGTTTTGGTAGATCCGTGGGTCACCAGGCCAGGCGTCAAAATTCAAATTTTCTTAATTTTTAACTTTTTCTAATTTATCTTATAATCGTGCTATATGATACTACTAGCTAAAAGACCCGTAAAATTCACGAGTGTTTAAAAGAGATGGAAAAAATATATTACTTTTAAATGACACAATTAGCCGTTAGAAAGAAACACATGAATATACATTGTTGAAAATAAAAGGTATGTACAAATAATACATATATGCAATAAACACCAATAATCAAATAATAAAAAGAGAACATAAAGTTATATAAGAACATATTATAGTATTTTATTTGATGAACTTGTTTCTGTTTCAGGAATTTAAAGGCACGCTTGTCTACTTTTCGTCAATGAAGTGAGATGATCTTTAATAACCATGAAGTTACTGCCCATTTGCTGTATGTATATTATACATGAAAACCATATAAATAAATAAGTTTGATTTTAAAATAATAGTATATTAGCTTGTCTCCTCTAAGCTTTTAGGCGTCTAGTTGCCTCCCTTTACACCTTTGCTTTGCCCTTAATTTTTTTTATCCCTTTTGTGTTGCATTGCTTTGAACTTTGTTGTTCATTTAGGTTTTTAGTTTTAGTTTTACCTTTATGCCACTTTTCTGTGCGTTCTTTTTTCTTTTTTTTCTTTGCTTAGTGTCCTTTTGTATGTGTTTTCCTATTGATTATGCGTTTTTGTTTGTTTATCTTTTTTTCTCTTAGTTTTTATGATTGTTTTGGTTTGTTGCTTGATTGATTTTCACTTTTACACTTATTTTTCTTGTACTTCTCTCAATTGCACTCTCTTTGCCTAGTATAACACCTTTTATGAAGAAACTCACAAATACATACATCAAAAACTACATAAAAAAGTTGTAACAAATTATTTATAACACAACCTCAATTATATTAGCTTCAAGATTGAAAAAATGATTAAATATAAACAAAAAGGGATAATAACGATTACATTAGAGATAAGCAACTGATTGTGGGCCGGTTTAGCCGGATATCAACCTTTTGCCACCTAATAACGACTTTAGTCTTATTAAATGCATCCATCGTATTTTATCATATAAAAGCTTGTTCATCAGAGAACAAAATTACTTGTTCTCTCCTGTGATTGTCATATTTTTTCCTTTCTTTTACTACAAATGAAATATAAAAATATGATTCATATCAGAGAAAAAAAATCCTTAGCTTGAGCTACCTCATCGTTAATTTTACCTTTATGATCCATCTTATTTTTTTTATATAATTAGAATGTACATGTGTACCAATATTTTCTATAGTAAGTATGCTATGTTGATCTTTGATACACAATAATTGGACATGTCTATGATTTTTGTTTGTCAAAGATATGTCGATTTGAACGTACACTAAAAGGAAGTGTATAAGATCTATATCTCGTATTGAAAAGGTCGGGAGTAGGTCAAAGAACTTGGACTCGGTTAGTAACAGTTGCAAGTGTGAATTATGATTCTTATTTTATGTAAATAATCTCAAATTTAGAGTTCTAGCATGGGATCGTTTGCATCGTTTCAATATGCACCACCTCACCAGGGAGGCGTCGCCAAATTTTTTTTCTCGAGGGGGCCCATTTCGATAATTTTTAGAAACTACACAACAAATCGCTAGAGGCAAATTACGAAAAAAGCCAGATATTTTAGAAAATTTACACTACAGTTTTTTTCGCTAGGGGGCACTTGCCCCCCGGACCCCCTTCCTAATTCTGCCACTACTCCTGACCTACACTCTTATCTATTCGATATATGCCCTACCCGCGGGCTCGAATAGGTGATAATATATATCGTTTATAATACCGGTTAACCATGAGATCAATTTTTGGTCATAAGACCCTAAAATCTATTGTTGATCAGCAACAATTGGTTAGTTAATTGGCGAATAGTCATTTTTACTATTTATTGGAGATTAAAGAAGAAACATAAGACACAAACTATAATTAAGAGAAATAACAAAATGAAAACATGAAAGTATGAAACCACAACTACACATGCAAGCAAACTTTTCCTGGTTACCTCCAAAGCCAGTCGAGCTATAAATTAATGTTGACTTCTCACCTATGCCATGAAATGATCGCCATGTATGCTGAAAAGTCTGTGTGTGTAACCTAATATTACGCAAGTGAAAACCATAGAATAAATGGATAAAAAGATTTTCAAGTAACCAAATTAATCAGGCATTTCATTAAAACAACTGTTTTGTGTATTTAGTTGGAATGAAGATTCAAATGAAATATAATGTTATTCATCTTCTTGGGAATAAAGATTCAAATAACATATAATAAAAATCAACATTTTGCCTTGAACCATTTGTGATAATGAGTTACGACATAGCCAAAGTAAACGAATCACTAATGATTCAAAAAACAAATGAGTATCAGATTGAGTATAATAATGATTACGTCACCAAATTGAGAAATCAACATGATTCAAGATTGATCATCACAAACTTGCATCAGTAGAAGAATTATTACGTCTCACGAATATTCAAAGCCTTTATTAAAAGAACAAATCAGAACGAACATTATAAAATAAGTCTAAAATGGTGTTGCATTACAAAAGAAGTGAACTAAAACAAAGTTGTGTTGAATGTAATGAGATGTTGGGTCTTTAAATGAATCTTACCTATAACAAAGTAAATTATATAAGTTCGATTATAAATCAGGCCACATTAATTAAGTTCCCAAATTAGAGTGAGTGTTGAAATTGGTTGTATATATGCGCATTAACAGCAAACGTTTTCAGCCAAGGATAATTCAAAACGAAGAGTGCTTCCACGTGTCAGCATTAAGTTGAAAGTTATCTAAGGAAAATATTTATGAAAATTAATTAGAGAGAGGGGCTCAAAACTCAGTTTTATAGAAGAGTATAGATAAATAAATGTGGTATTTTAAATCTTAGGATATAACATGATCTCCATATAACTCAAAAACCATTATACAATCCACTTCACCTTTTTCACCTTATAATCATCACCCTCAAACACCATTTTTTTCACACCTTCTCTACATTTCTCATATACAACCTTACTAGCTCATCGCCATGACTAGTTCATCCTAAACAAATAAGCAAAATAAATAAGATGGAAAGCATCCTAAAGGCATAAAGACAGTAGACTCTAAAACAGATTTTAAGGATTTTTACCACTACTTTAAGCTAAGCTATTTACCTAATAAGCACTAAGTATAAGCTAAAAATTAAAGAAATATTAAGGATAAGACTCAAATAACACTAATAAGCTGGAATTAAGCAAATCATCTAAGGAAATAAGCTAGAAAATGATGAAATGAAATGACAGTTTACACTACTTTTGTTTTTGGCCTTTTAAAGATAAAATGACCCTTTTATAGATTAAAATTATGACTCAAAAATGATTTTTACTAACTAAAAACTTGAAACATATTTAAAACTTATCACGATAAGCTAATTTCAACAAAAATTAAGCTAAATTAAGCTAGGATTTGACCACAAATGATCTGCATTATGAGGCTTTTAAGACTAGGCCATGAACAAGCTCTACTTGACTGGATTTTGCAATAAAATCCTCAATAGACTTTTCCAAAGACTACTAACCCACAACAGATGAATATTGATACATATTTAACCAATTTCCAACTCAAGAATCACACCTCAAACATTCTTTTTATAAATTCAGCTAACAAGCATTTTAGAACACTTATGAACTAGCAGACTTGAGATTTTGATAAGACTTACTACAAAACTTAACAAATCTCATTCAAAACTTAAGAAAACTGGATTTTAGACTAAACAAAAGCTCATGAAAACTTAATTGATCATTAAAAACTGACTGCACACAATTTCCTTTAACAAAGCTGATTATCCCAAACGCCTCTTTAAAACTAGAAAATCACCTTTTTAAGCTAAGAGAGATCTTAATAAGCCTCAAATGATGAAAACAGATTGATTACTATGACAATTAAAGACAAATAAGCAAAAACCTTAGGAGAATAAGCACTAGATTATAAGCTAGACTAATAAGCAGTTTTAACTATTTTTGGACAGATTTTATGAAAACTCAAATTAAACTAATTGAAATGATATAAACTAGATATTTAAAACATTATAAGCTAACTTGAGGCAGAATAAGCACATTTCAACAATAATAAGCACAGAATAAGCAAACTAATAAACTGAATAAGAAAATTAAGCTAGAAAGTAAAAATAAAACTTACTTTGTCCTTTGCTCAAAACAAGGACTTAAGATGCTCTTTAGAGCTTAATATACAAGCTCCAGCTTATTTTCATAAGCTGGTACAGTCCCATAAGCCCATCTATTTTTGGCTTATCATCCTTTAAGATTATTATGACTTTTTAGGTGATTTAGGTGGAACTGCTTATTCAGATAGGCTATAAGCTAGCTTAACTGAATAAGTGTTAGCTTATTAGATAACAAGAGCTTATTGCTTATTTAAGTAATGTCCAAACACATTTTAAACAAAATTGCTTAAAAGTAAAAATATTGAATTCAACACAAAATATAAATGAAACTGAATTTTATTAATTCTAAAAGAGGTTACAAACTGTAAAATGAAATTACAATTGTGAAAAGACAATAAGCTGAAATTTAAGCTAAATAAAAACTACTAAAAACTAGACTATCTCCTGTGTTAAATCTTGCCACTATTTGTAGCTGGTGAGGAAGGTTTTAGGCCATGAGAAACGTCTCAAAAGCTCTAATCTCGTCCCTTGATTGCTAACAAACTCCAAATCCATCCATTTGAACCCTTAGATTGCCTCCACGTATTTTCAACCAATAAGATACCTCAGGATCGCCAGCGTAGCCTGGGTATGATGTTAGAGGTGCCTCGTTGGCCTTCTAGATGGATTCGTGTATGTGGAGTGGTAGATTTACCCTGTGCTTGTTCTAGTTATAAAAATGAAAGAGATGAATGAACGGTACATTTTGAGCGCGTTTTTATTGTTTTGACTTGGATCCAGTATTTGTGGTGTTGGGCTTATATCTTGGGCTTGGATTTGAATTATGATTTTTAGACTTTAAGCTTAAATTTTAGGAAAAAAGGGTTAGTATAATTAATGGGCTGACTTGGCCCATTAAACGGGTACGGGTTGGCCCATTAAAAATGAATACGCCTTCGGCTTTGTTTTCTCACGCTCTTCTAATCCCGTGCTCGGTTTTATCCTTTTTAGCTTTGTTTTTTGTTCTTTTATAAATATTCGCTACCTGCACAACACAATTAAAAAAACAAACAAATACAATGTATTTTCTATTTGTTTTTTATTATTTAAGTTCGTTTTTATAAAGAAAGTTGATATGTGATTAAACACATATTAAAAATCTCCCATACTACGCTATTGCCGTGTCCTCACGCAATGTCATATACACACATAAAACCAAAAATTTCAACCTCCCTAGACTAATTAACTCGAAAAGTAGCTAAGTGTTCATCTAAGGGGATTAAGAAATCACTAGTTTCAAAACGCCCCGTTTTACCATTTCTTTTTATATATTTTATTATTATTATTATTATTTTATTTATTTATTATTTTTTTCACAAGTGACAACATGTTTGACTTTCATTATTTAATTATAACTTTTAGGATCACGGAACAAGAAAACTTTTAAATAGTGTTCAAAAGGATAAATTCATCGTCCTCGATTTTTCACTCGCCTCAAACCAAGCTTAAAAACGAAATCATTGTTAAATATAAGTTAAGATGATAAAACTACTCATAAATGCAAATTGTGTACGCATGGCTACTTTCCGCTCCCTTATTCCTAAATCCTCTAAAGATTTTATTATTGGTGACAAATAAATTATGTCCTTATTTATATAAAGTAAGCCCGGTTTAGACCATAATTAGTTTGAAATCCTTTCTTAAATCCTTTCTTAAAGAGACGATATGGTGAGAATAAGGTCCACATTAAGGTTCTAATTTAGCATGATTTAGGGGTTATCCTTTTTATTTCATCTGAATCAACTCAACTACGAGTCCAGAGACGGAGGCTTTATTAAGATAACCCCTGAGTTGAAATTTGGCTTTATTATTATTATTATTATTATTATTATTATTATTGCTACATTATTATCCCCCCTAAACATAATGCCTCATCGGTATGCGAGCGACCATGGTCCATTGGTGAACTTTTATAGTCTCAGATTTATTATATATTATTTCTTACCTTCACCTTTTATACGAACTGTCTCATCGGTATGCTCGAGACGACCAGGGTCCTAGTGGTCTTATTTCAGCTTCGGTTTATTAAATAATTTTTATTATTAATATCGCCAAATTACAAGTCCTGGGTCTTTTAATCTACCTAGACAACGGTTAGCGAGCGTAAGATTCGGTTAAGCCTATTTTCCCACAAATCACTGACAAATACCTCGATGTGTACATTTCTTTCACCGAAGGGATCTCCATGATGGGATCTAAACTAAGAATCGCAAAAAAAAAAATAAAAAAAACCAACGTCAGTAACTTTATTTATTTAACATTTATATAACGTTTATTAAGCTCGGTTGATGGAGCCTAAAAGCCACTATTAACCTCTATGAGCTCTTAAATGTGATCCTAACTACTCACCTACGCCTTAGCATCTAACTTATATTCAACTCTATCATTTTTTGTTCTTCGCAAATTTAAAATCTTTAATAAAAAGATCCGCGCATGCTTAGTCTAATAAAATCAAGCTTTGCATATTTAAAGTCTATTATGGAAACTTGCAAACTCTTGGCTTTTTCAAGCTAGAATTCGCGTTTTAAAGCTTCTTGTATAAAAGACTAACAAAAGTTTAAATTTATATAGGTTAAGGGGCAAGCTAGAGCGCAACATGCTCAATCAAGTCAAAATTTATTCTTGTTCTCACCATCGGAAAGTCAAAAATTCGTGTAAAAACACTTATTTTATTTTTCAAATTTTTTAATTTTGGCATAAAATCACATATTTTTGGTATTTTTGGTGGTAAAACGGGGTTACGTGAAGACAAGGCAAATGCAAGTAAGATCAAATCGATAGAAACCCCCATACTAGAACTAAACATTGTCCTCAATGTTTAAAGGGTCTCTACGTACATTTAAAGCCGTTTATTAATTATGCTAATAGATAAACGTTAGTCAATACGATCTTAGGATATCGGATTTCCATATATAAGCATGCGAATGATTGAAGCTCGAAGTGAACGATGGACAAAACCACGAGCACTAGAGTCTTCATAATCCGGGACAATCCTGAACAAAAACACAAGCCACGAAACACGAGAAATGAAAAGGCGAGCCTCCTCACGTCACACTTATTAGAAAATAGAAAAAGAAGCTAGAAACACGGGTTGCCTCCCGAGAAGTGCTTGTTTTTGTTAACCGAGTCACGAGCCTGACTCGACCTCGAATTTAGTGGTCCATGGGGAAGAAACATCTGGAAGAGCAAATCTCCATCGGACTTTCATTCAAGATGTTTAGATAAACATTGAAGCACATGAAAGTTCCTCTCCGATGAGATACCACTGGCTCTAGAGAATAGAAACTAAAAACGGAGATGCCAGGGTCAAAGATAGTATCTTCACTCCCGGAGGAGAAAAGAAAAAGAGAATTCACAAGATAGGTAAGAAAAGGTAGAAAGATTTTGATAACAAATGTGAGGGAAAGATAATGACGATCCTCAAAGGTAATCCTCACAGTTTCCTTAATCTTTCATCCTTTAAGCTTTTTGGGTTATGATCTAAAAACACCTTGGGAGGGAGATTATGGGTAGTATCATTAATAAGCAAACACTTAAGATAGATTACATCTCCCTCTGAATCATAATAACCGTCCTCAATATCTGTAGAAACATCAATATCTAGAAAAGCATCGATCTCATCAATATAGCCTCCTGGGTCGAAACACTCATCCTCATTAGCATCGGAAAGAGGCGTGACTAGTAACGCCGGCTCAACAAGGTTAGAAACATAAGAGTCCTTGTTCTCGATGTCCTCTAACACCTCATTAAAAAGAAAATTTATGCCACTAGAGATGTACTCTTCATCAAATTTAAAAAGAGGGTTTGAGTAAATTTTAAAATTCTCCTTCGGAACATCCTCCTCAGGAAGTAACTCATCGTCACTAGAAGTAAAATCATCATTAGAATCGGAGAGAGGATTAGATAAAGTAACAGAATTACCCCCTAAAACGTCAAGAGGGGGAGAATCATCAATCGAAGATTTTATCATTTTAAGTTCCTCAAAATTAAGTTCTTTCGAAGGGAGAGGAGATGATAGATCATCATTTAATAACTTGTCAAGTAGAAGAATGTCTCCCTCTGAATCAAAGTCGGCATCACCAATTCCCGGTGGAAATAGGTCAAGAAGAGCGAGTTCATCGGCGAACTCCTCGACAAGAGAATCACTAGTCTCAAAAGGTTTAAGACTAGGAAGAGAATTAGAAAGAGGAGTGGTACCGCCACTCAAGGGATGAGTTGATTTCTTTAATAGTTCGGGGAAACGATCCTCGTATGTGATGTCAATGAAATTAATCATAATAATTGACTCATTTTCATGCTTTTGAGGATGTTTTGAAGTGTTATCAGCATAAAAGATTAATTTTTCATCTCCGTCTCTCAAAATAAGCTCTTCTTTAAACACGTCAACTAGAGCACGGGCCGTCCTCAAAAAGGGTCTCCCTAAAATAAGGGGAACACGAGGATCGACATCGTAGTCAAAGACAACGAAGTCAGCTAGAAAATGAAACTTTCCTACTTTCACAATGACATGTTCGGTAACTCTAACCGGATAAGCAACCGATCGGTTTACGAGCTCGATGACATCAAATAACGTCTATTTTATAGCATCATTTATCCTACGATATTAACCTATTTTGTATAGTTATTGCAAAGAATTGTTACTTAATCGTTTATATTTGAGAATTGCAGTAATTATGGAGTAATTGGTGAAACTTAGCAAAAGGCGTGCATTCAAGAGCTTAAATGAAGATATTTTGAAGATTACTATTCTGAAGACCAATACGCCGTATCCATCAAGGAAGATACGGCGTATCCGTGCCTGCACTCACCAAAGACCACAAAAGGAATGAAGCTCAATACGCCGTATCCAGAGGACTCAATACGTCGTATTCAAAATATGGAATCAATATAATATTCTGTAAGATATCAAACGTGGTCCCTACTCCAAGAAATCCCTAATACGTCGTATCTAATACATGGGTACGCCGTATCCAACCGACTTCCAGACCTTATAAATAGAAAACTCAAAAACGAGTTTTAAGTGTGCTAAATCATATTCTCGATACCTAAACCACAAAAGTCGATTTTCAGAGGAGAAAAAGTGCAGAAGAGGTCGAGCAACGTATTCAATTCCATAGGAGACATCGTGTAATTCCATATACTTTTGTAATCGTTTAGTTTTTGGTATCATTCGTTAACTCGGTTAGTTTACCTTGGCTAAATTATTACTCTTGTATTTATTATGATGTTTGAAGGCTAATACCTTTGGGTATTAGCCATTATTATGAAGATCTGAATGTTTGGTATTTGTTTATATCGATTTCTTGATTTATCGTTGAGTGCTTGTTTATGTTTATCAATTTATACTTGTTTAAGCGCTTTTGTATGCGACCTATCATTCAACAGGATCTAGCAAAGTGGACCAAGCAGATCTAGAGTCCATGATAGCTCTTCATACAGTAATTTATACATCTAGAATAATAGTTACACAAGTATTTTCCTTCTAAGTTTGTGTAGGATACGCGTCAGGCTTAACTAGTTAATTGGATATTGCTGATAGTTTATTGATCGTGTTGACTAGCAGGTGACCTAGATAATTCAACAAATAACGTTTTGATTCCATTGGATAGTTGGAAAAGTAGACTACTAGTGTATAGATTGCCATTAAGCGGTTAGTGGGTAAAGTCTCTATGAGCTAGGGTTTAACAAGATCACCATTGCTTTAATCCCTAAGATAGATTATAATTAGCAAATAAGGATGCTTTATGCGGATGATTTAATTGTCAGAATTCTACGTGTTTAGGTCTTAGGAAGAAGTAACGCCTAAGTCTTAAGAATGATATGCCCACGGTATCACTTCACATCGTCACCTCGTCACACACACCGAACCACCACCCTAAAACAGCATCACTACCCCTTACATCATCACCACGACGTCACCCATCAAGAAAAGGTTTTATGGTTCGATCTTATACCCAACAACATCTTAATTTCACGACGATTCTGAAGTCATAAGGTGGTTAGGTTAGGAATCAATCCTATGATCCAACCAGAACCGGAGGATCTACCCAAGGATAATCCAAAGTTAGAAATAGCAGTCCTTAGGTATGATTGGAGATGAATGTATATGGGAATAATGCCGACTAAGATTGAGCTAACACTAGAACAATCACAACAAGGTGTTAGTAATGACGTCAAATATATGGATAAAGGGTGTAAAGAAAGAAGCCCTCCACACAACTTAAGGCAGAAACCGGGTCAATACATATGCTGTCAGAATCACAAGTTGATTGCTGACATTGAAAACGACATCATGGACCCAGTGATGCAATGCACAACCCTTCTCAGCCATTCGGGTTTCTCTCAACAGAAACTTGTCTCATTTGTCACGGAGATACACACGTTATCTATTGACATCTCACTCCGAGATTGTTGATATTGAATAGGTGGCAATATGCTCCAGCCTCCGAGTACTAAAACCAAAATGCACTAATCGAGTCTAGAGCCAAGAGATCAATCAAAATCTCGTTAGGACACATTCCATTTCAAACACTTGTTGAACATCATCAGGTTCACAAGCTGTTATCAAGAGTCCTACGCAATATCATTGTGATATTTGCCAGAACATCCGAGTGATACTAATGTATTCACAATGAAGATGGAAATCCTGCTTGAGCCAGCATCAAACAAGCTCTTGGTAGGTGACTTGCGAGATTCTATATGAATCAAACTTGTGACAACTGGATCACGAGATGGTCCAGTAAATGAATTGACGGTTGATGAATTTTGATAAAAACATGACACTCTCGATGTGTTACAAAAACACTTTAACGAGTGACACGTCGATTGATTTTCAAATCAATTTTCTCGTTTATCACTAACGTAAACCTGCAGGTCAAACGGTGGTAACGGCAACCTCAATCCCATTCAAATGCTCAATCTACGAAGACATACTATCTAGAAAGCTCAAGATTTAAAGACAAAGACTTCCGCAAACTCTGAAATAAAGCTTTCAAGATGATGAATAGTATGAGCATGTTGGTCAAAGACACAAGATCGCAAGATGGCATAGACGATAAAGACAATGACGAAGGCCAAAAGTAAAGATCGCAAAGCATGAAGGAACAAGCCTACAACTAAGAACAAAGAGAAAGACCAAGACCACATGAGCTTAACGACAAAAGCAATCTCATTGATCTCATGAAGGAGTGTCATCAATGAACTCACTTCGGGGGAGATTGTTAGCCTCAAAATATTGAGTCGAACATGAAGTTCGTTCATTATGTATGTTAGTCTCGGTCAATTAATTAGTTAACGTTGTAATAGGAAAGTATCGGGAATCGGGCTCGATAGTTAATCTAATATTGTATATGTTTCGGGTTTAATCCCAAGCAAAACCCGAGCCCGGGTCCTAGTTAAATATCCCGCGCGTACCTTTAACGTGACGGGGTATATAAGCTTTTTCTTCTTTAGAAAAAGCTAGTTGTTTCATTATATAAAAATCTTCTTTTTCTCATTCTCTCTAACCTCTCTCTTCTTTCTCTCTCTAAAACAACTTAATCTTTCTTTATCTCTTTTCTTGGTTCGATTCGTGGTTCGTAATATGAAGTGAAAGTGTAAATCGGGTTCCTACAGAAGTAAAAGCAACCCGCCGCTGGTTTAGTGAGGCAAACCGCCGTTTGCAATTTCAAGCAACCCGCCGCCTATTGTTCAAACCGTCATAACTTCTTTTAGATATTTGCAATTAAAATATTCAAACCGCTGTCAACCTGTTCAAACCGCTGCCTATTACAATAAAGCAAACCGCCATGTGAACAACTCGCCGCGATGTTAAGCAACTCACCGCCAAAGCAACCCGCCGTGTGTCAGACAGTTGGTCACCTACTAAACAAAATATTCTATTTAAGCAAACCGCTGTGAAGAAATTCTGGCAAACCTCCACGAAGAACAACGACTTTTATCACACAAAAATATATATAATAATATATTATATAATATATATATATATTTAAATATTTATAGCTGACCCTAGTAATTGAACACACAAAGATATTTTGACTTTTCCAATCAACATTTGTTATAAACCTAACACCACCCATCTTACAACAAGCAACAAAACCATACCAATCCCTTACAAACTCACTCTTTTCTTCCTTGATTTCATGATCTTGCTTCCTAGATATTCATGAACTAGCAAAACATAAAATCCTCTGCTTTTTCTCTCCTAGGCCACGACTAAACTCACACACCCTAAACAATCCATACAAATTTTATTTACCATACATACAAGTGATCTAACAACATATCTAAAAGTATTACAGAATTTATGAAGCTTGTTTAGTGTTTACAAGGTGAAACAAGAAGGTTAAGAATTAGGGTTACATTGGAATTATGGTTTTCTAAGTATTAGAAGCTTAGGTTTGGATTCTAACTATGTTTAGATCTGTGTTTATCATCATCCTACTATCATATAAGGTCAACTACAAAATTCTTTAAAACTCTTTACAATTCATGATTTTTATGTGTAATAATTTTATAAAGTAAAATCACCATCTAGGAAAATATTAACTTGTAAAATGGATTTTTAACTTGATTATGGTTTGTACTTGTAAGCGCGAATGTTATGGATAGATCTATCGGGATTGACATCCCTGTTTGTCTTGGACTGACATTAGTCAAGCAAACACAGTTTCATTTGAGTCAGTTACGGATGTCGTGGGTTGAACATCTGCATGGGCTTATCTATGATGATACATGTTAACGCTTCGGTGTCATGAGCTTAGACAATAGTAAATACTTTTCATTGTGATATATAGGATTACTATATTTCATGCTATGGTTATAAATCTTGTGGTTCATCACTATTATCAAATAACAAAACCTATGAACTCACCAACTTTATGTTGACACTTTAGCAATGTTTTTCTCAGGTGTTCTATTTCATGGAATGTGTGGAGTCTGCATTGGTATATTGGCATGTAGAGGTCTATCTCTCGTATCAAGTCCTCTTCACGCCATGAAGTCACAATCCCAAATCCAGTCTTCCGCTGCAGTGAAATTTGGGGATGTGACAACGCTCTTCACATTCTCGTGCTCGGTTTTGTGTTTTGGCTTTGTTTTTGTCCTTTTCTCAGATATCCGTTTCCTGCACAGTACAAACACAAAAACAAGCATATATATGGCATTTTATGTGTGTTTTTGGTCGTTTAGGGTCGTTTTATTAGGTAAATGGTATGTGTAATTAAGCACATACCAATCGACTTACCAAGTCCGCACACTTCTTACTGATGAGGGAAAATAACTCTATGAACAAATTGGCAAGACTGTACATGAAAGAAGTAGTCACGAGACATGGAATACCAGTCTCAATCATTTGTGACCATGACGGTAGATTTACGTCAAATTTCTGGAGGTTATTTCAAAAGGCTTTGGGTACTCGTTTGGATATGAGTATTGCTTACCATCCGCAGACCGATGGACAAAGCGAAAGAACCATTAAAACACTAGAAAATATGTTACGCGCTTGCGTGATAGACTTTGGGAATGGTTGGGATAGACACTTACCGTTGATTAAATTATCATAAAACAACAGTTATCATACTAGCATTAAAGATGCCCCATTCGAGGCATTTTATGGTCGGAAGTGTCGATCGCTTATTTGTTGGGCCGAGGTCGGAGATGCTTAGCTCACCGGTCTAGAAATCATCCATGAGACAACTGAGAAGATTGTTCAGATCAAGCAAAGAAATCACGCCGCTCCTGGTCGCCAGAAGAGTTACACCGATGTGAAGCGTAAGCCTTTAGAATTTCAAGAAGGAGACAGAGTCATGTTGAAGATATCACCTTGGAAAGGGGTTATCTGTTTTGGCAAATGGTGGAAGTTAAACCCGAGGTATATTGGGCCTTTTAAGGTGTTAGCCAAAGTGGGAACCATTGCTTACAAACTCGAACTTCCTCAACAACTAAGCAGGGTTCACAGTATGTTTTATGTATCCAATTTAAAGAAGTGTTTATCCGACGAGCCGTTGGCAATTCCGTTGGACGAAATACACATCGACGATAAGCTTCACTTCGTTGAAGAACCAGTGGAGATTATGGATCGTGAAGTCAAGCGGTTAAAGCAAAGCCGTATTTCCATTGTCAAGGTTTAATGGAACTCTAGGAGAGGTCCTGAGTTCACATGAGAACGTGGAGATCAATTCTGGAAGAAGTATCCGCATCTCTTCACAAAAACCGCACCCTCGACAAGTGCCACATCTTGAGCCTTGCGGACAAGGCTCCTTTAACGGGGGAAGACTGTAACAATCCATTATTTCAGGTCATTTTACGACTCAATTCTTGCGATTATTTATTTTTAGGCTTTTACGGGTTTACTTGTAATTTTCATCGTTTAGTTAAATGGGGTAAACTAAAATCAACGTTCAACGTAAACGGACATCAAACAAATAAAATATTACGTCAACCAAGTGTTATATAATTATTACATGGATAACTTATAACTTTTTATATTTTATTTTTATTGGTTACGTAAAACGTTTACGTTTCGCAATAAAATACATTTAAGCGTACACGGAAGCACCAATACCTATCTATACTCAAACAAATACCTACTTTTATACCCAATACATAAAAATTAAATTATTCCTACCTTATTACTCCCATTTTGGCCGGATACAAGTAAAACACAAGACAAATTCAAATTTCACGTTCTAAAAGTATTAAGTACATGTTTATACTTCCACTAGTGTCATATCCTTCCTCCTAGAGAGGAGGAAAGCACCTTACAACATGTACTCATACCACCTCCTAACACATGGTATTGCAAGATGGTTTTCTTAAAGTCTTGCATTATATATGGAAGGCATAAAGTAACTAGCATACACTTATCATTTTACAAAGTAAAACAAGTAAAAATCAAACACAAAACTCTCTCTACTCTACTTAAAACCCACGGCTCCAAAAACACATTTAGGATCTTCATAGCTTTTATTCTAGCAAGGTATTAAGCATACAAGGGTTCTTAGGTATTATATCTAAGGTATATCAAGGTGGTTTGAAAGCTTGGGTATTGTTTTTACAAGGGTTTTAATCAAGAAGAAAACTAGGGTTTTCTTGATTAGGGTTTGTAATCTAGGGTTTGATTGTGTGATCTTCATCTCCTTACACTCATCTAAGGTCTACTTAAACCCTAAACTTTCTAATTCTTCATTTACATATTTTATATCTTGTTATTATGTTAATCACCACCTAGAGTTATTTTGTGGATTTATAAAATATAAATGGATATATATATGATTCGAATTTATATGTTTATATAATGAATTGATGTTAAAAATATACTAGAACACAAGAACACACTTTATATAAGTGTTAATTAATTTATAGATTTAGTTTATAATTAATTGTTGAAAGTTTATTATTAAAGTTTATGCACAAATAAAGTGAGGACATTTTATCTTGAACAAAAATGATGGACACAATTTGGAGGACCTAAAGTGTACCTAAGATGTGGTATAAAGTAATTTAGAGGACTTGTATAAATTTGACCAAGTAATAAATTATAAAAACTAATTTATAATTTATATATAAATACAAACTGTTTTGATGATTCTGTTTGGATACGAAATTTAATAAATTCAAGAATCATTTTATTAAAATAGTACATATTATGAGGATTGTAAACATATAAAGAACTCGAAAAACGAATCTATAATGAAGAAGTTATGATATTTACAAGATTTCAATGAAAAGTGTTTTTATAAAAGTATTTTTTATAAAAACTGTTAATATTCGAACCTGATAAAAAAATAAGGATATTTTTCTGTGATAGTACATCTCATGAGGAATCCAAATATGTAACGAAAAATGAGATTATAACGAAAGAGTTATACATTTTACAAATTTACTATAAAAAGTGTTTTTATAAAAGTAGTTTTATAAAAACTGCATCTATTTCGAAACTGATAAAAATATATGGATTTTTTTTTGTGAAAGTTCATTTAATGAGGATTTCGAATCTATAAAGAACTTAAAGAACGGATCTATAACGAAGGAAATATGAATTTTTCAAGTTTACGATAAATAAATATATAAAAGTGTTTCTATAAAAGTTATTTTATAAAAACCATTTTCTAAGCAGAAACTTATAAATTTTAATATCATGATAAAGTGTTAGATTATATAATTATGAAACCATGGGTATAAAGTACACTAAAAATAGATTTAAAATGAAAGGGTTATGCTTTTTACAAGTTTTATATAATTAAATACATAAAAGTAGTTTTATATATTTTACAGAATCTGTAAAAGTTACTGTTCATCAGTAGCTAAAATATTATCAATATAATATTTTGATGGACATTCTTAATACGACGGCATGGGTATAAATAACATGTAAAACGGAGTTAAAACGATAAAGATATAATGTTTATAAAACCTTATGCACTATTTTTATACTTGTGCATTATTTTTATTTTTGTGCACTATTTTTATAAAAGCAATTAAACTAATTATATAATATCATTATATAATCAATAAAAATACTAAATCATATATTATTATCAAATAATCAATTGTTGGACAAAGATAACATTTTATTTTACGGATAAAAATACATATACCTTTATTTAACAAAGTACAATTTAATTATTGTTTCAAGTTTTTAAATTAAACAAAAACTATTAGGTGGTGGTGTAACTATATAACATGTGATGTTGTATTTGTATTAAATACATTATACTCATACGACCTATAATTAATTAGGTTGCACTCGGATTCCGCGAGACATTTTACTTACTTGATTTATATAATCAACACATTCACTTGAGGTGAGTTCATAGCCCCATTTTTATACGATTACAATGATTTACAATTCTCGGGGTGAGAAACATGCATTGTTTTACATTTGGAAGCAAGTACACTTTTAACAAATTACGAGTTTGCCTAAGTAGCTATAACTCACTATGCCCATGAATCATGAACTGTTAATTACTGGATTGTAAGCGCGGATGTTATGAATAGATTTATTTGGGATTGACATCCCCGTTTGGGTGCGTAGCGCTCACTAGTTTCGGAGGTACCGAAACAAAGAATGTATACCATGTCGGAACAATTTGGATATTGCGGGTTGAACATCTACACGGGCACATTATTTGCATTAATTTGCATACATATATGTTGTAGCTTCAGTGTCATGAGCTTAGTGCATTTCATAATTACATTTTGAGATATTGTATGTGTTACATGTCTTGCACTTGAAAATCTTGCGGTCCTACTTTATACATTACTTAAACCTGTGAATTCACCAACTTTATGTTACGTTTTAAAGCATGTTTTTCTCAGATCAATAAGGCAAGAAACAAGAATACATTGGTGGTCATCATTTTAGAGTCACATTACCATAAAGATATAAGTGCATTACATTTTAGAGTATTTGTTATGTATTAAAATCTTTACACTTTTTAAGGATGAACAAATTAAGCTTTTGTAACAAACAATTTATTTAATCCAATGTATCATTTTCAAACGACTCATATAAAAGTCGTTCTCATATCTTATGATGTGGATCTATAAAGTAACACTCTCAGACTCATATTCCGCTGCGACCTTATTTGAGGGTGTTACAAACATAAGTTCGGATAAAATTATCAACTAAGATCTGGATGGCTATGATGTACCCCCTTACTTTGAAAATTGCACTTGTTAGGTTATTGTAGCTGGTACACATAGTTATTAGCTTAACATGAGCTATGAAACTACTGACAAACGACTAGTCGTGCGCAAACCGGTTAACCAGATCGGTTCGGTTTGGGTCAAACAGGAACCAGTTTCGGTCAACAAGGAGGAAAAACCGGTTTGGCATAAACCCAAACCGGTTTGAAACCGGTTTCTTACCGGTTTGAGGTGAAACCGGTTTGCCGGTTTTAAACCGGTTCGGTTCCGGTTAACCGGTAAAACCGGTTTGGTCGGTTTTTTTTTTTTTTTTTTTTTTTGATTTTTTGTGGTGTTATACTATAAACTGAATAACCTTCAACTTTTATTTAATACAAACCATAATATTACATAAACGAAATACAACATAAAGGAAATACAACACAACATAAAGGAAATACAACATTTAAAATACAACACAATACTAGTAGTAACCATGTGACATAGACCCATCATGTCCATCTCCGGTTTGGTCATCTTCGGCTCCGCTGCTCATCATATAATCATGCCGTGGTTCTCCTGAAGAGCCGTCGCTACTAGCATCTAACACAATTTCTTGATCGGTAAGTTGAGTGGCTTCATTTTGTTGCACCTCGACATTAAAGACACCTTCTAGAAGGTCAAAAAATTAACAAGAAAAAACTCGAAGATAGTTGCTATATTTATTAGAAAATCACTTCAGCAATACATAGTACGTCTATATGCTTCACGTTTAAACAAAAAAACGAATTATACCTACACGGTGACGAACCACCGCAGGTCAAAAAATAGAAAAAGAATAACAAACCAACACTAAACAGTAAACAACCCTTGCAATTTGTACAACCAATTTATAAAATAGAATCTTGAAAGAATTGCAACTATAATAAGTAGCTTACAAGGATATGATATGAAAAGCAAAAAGCAAAGAAATTGAAAGGGAATTGAAGTCATGTCGACCCTTGATAATCAAAATGAGCATAATCTAAGATGAGCAGCAGCCACCACTACTCTGCCCAACAGGTTGCCCCTTAAGCTGCACAGAAGGTGGCCTCGTGCTGTTTGCTCCAGGCTGACTTGCCATCCTGCAATTCATGATCATAATGCGTTAATATTAGAAAAACATAGTTTTTTTTAAATTAAAATAAACTTGGGTTCAAAGTAGAAGTGGCGAGATTGGCGGGTCTGGCAGGCAGGCAAAGATAATGGGTCAAAAGTCAAAACACTGTTCTCAACTGGAGAAGGTCAGTTTTAGTACAGGTCAAATGGGTTGACTAACATGCAAATGTTAATTGTCGAAAATAAATGTATTAACCATGATTTTTTTAAAGCTAGTACAATAATAAAATTTTAAATTAAAGAGAAACAAGTTGGGAGATTGTATGCATAAAACTTGGAATATATTAGGGGCAAATTTCAACCCATTTGACTCTTTTGAGATAAAGCATAGCCCGTTTCTACCCATTCATAAACCAAACGGGTTGAATTTGCCAGCTCTATAGTCCAGATCTAACATCAACACTCTATTTGAAAAAGATTCAAACCACACCGTATTTTAACCAAGATCTTAAAAAGGAATTTTAAATAGTTAGTTGCTCAACCGAGGGAATAGTTATTGATAACAACTTAACAAGCACCAAATATTGAGGCAATTAGAAATTGCCATGCAAATGCGGGGTACCTGTTTTTGATATCAGCAGACATAGCCATGAAAGCCTGCTCAACGTTGGTAGCATCTTTGGCACTGGTTTCCATAAATGGAATTCCAATACTATCCGCAAATTCCTAAACGCAACAAAGAAACATGGAATTTAGCTTCCTTTTAACGGTTATATTTCCTTTTCAGTAAACATAAAACAAGAAACAAAAGGTAAATAAATAAATGTACCTTAGCAGTGTCATAAGACACAGCTCTGCTTTCTGTAAGATCACATTTGTTTCCGACAAGAAGCTTGTTCACATTTTCACTTGCATAGCGATCAATTTCGCTCAACCATTGCTTAACATTGTTGAAACTTTCTTGGTCAGTAACATCATAAACAATCTGCAAAAAAAAATGTTGAAATAAATTAGCAGGGAATATCATAAGTAAAGGTGGCAAGATAGGTGGGTCAGATAATGGGTCAAAACAGATTCCAGTTAAAACATGCCATTTTTGGAAAGGGTATTAACGATCCAGGTCGTGTTCTAAATGACCTGCAAACACTTTTTACTCGATTTGTATTATATAAATTATGCATCAAGTATGATTACACAAACAATATCATCACTCATCAATGTAAATCTAATAAAAAACAACTAAGGAGTTGTATGCTCTAAAAATAGGGATCGTTCAACCATTCGGCATGTTTCCCTTTTAGCTATATCTTTTATTGGACTCGTTAAAGATACATAAGCCAAAGTGTCCTACTTAAAAATTGGGTCAAAACGGTCGCATCTAATCACAAGGTGAAGCCTAACTATAGCAGACAGTGTCTTTCTATCAATTCAAAAAATTGTGTTCATATAGAGAGCTAAGAATTGGAAAGCATACTATAATGCCATGTGCCCCACGGTAGTAGCTACTGGTAATTGTCCTGAACCTTTCTTGTCCAGCTGTGTCCCACTGTGAAAAGGCGGAAAATTAGTTGATGCGAATATCATTCAAATAGATCATTTTTGCTAAATTTCAGAAGAAACCCCTTACAATCTGAAGCTTGATGGTTTTTCCATCCTGCTCCACAGTGCGAATTTTCTGCAGAATAAATAAGGAAAGAAATCATCATTAAATGCGATCCATTTTAGTTCATATATCCAAATGCATAAAAGTAGTTTCTTACGAAGTCAACGCCGATTGTGCTGATGTAGCTGTCAAGATACGAGTCATCCTGTTTTAAGAAAAATCAGAGCAAATAAGTATATATGGATACCACGCAGTATGCATTACTATTCAGAAAAAAACAAGTGATTTATCACGACAACTGGTTACGTTTATAAAGATCATGTCAAGATGTTAAGGTTTTTCTTTAAAGTGTATATTTCAGACACGAAAACCTCTTAAAACATTATCCGTTTATAAAGATCTAAACTTGTTGGACCATAAGTGTTTCAAGTCAGCTTATTCGTTTTAATACATAAAAAAAAATCAAAAACTACTAATTAGTAATTACTGTTTTGACCATTACCCGCCGACCATCAGAAACTGTCACTTGTAATTCTAAAAGATGGTTAAAACCATATTCATCTTAACTGTTACTCACTTAGTGAAAATACACGATTCACTACAAAAAAGATTAGTAAAGCAAAAATGGGAAAGAGGTATTCCGTGAACGGAATAATTGAAGCTTACGGGCTACATTCATTAAAGGTTGAACTAAATGCAAAATATGTCAAACATGGTGAACATGAAGGATAAATAGGTATCATAATTGGCATAATAATGTCTTACAGCAAATCTAAGCAAGAGACAGGATTTGCCAACTCCTGAGTCCCCAATAAGCAAAAGCTTGAACAAGTAATCACTGCAATAGCCATGGAAAGCATTCCGGTCAGAATATAATAACTGTAATAGGATGATTCTAACATAAGACCCGTGTCATAAATGTTTGCATACTCCACTATCATTAAGAAACTAGGACATTCTATGTGACTATGATCGCATTACTCTAAAATTTATGGCGATTTTACAGCAGTAACATACTGAATTCAGCTATCATAGGCAGCTAAATAAATGATAAAAATCATCTGCTATAATTATAGCTTTTCAAACCTCATATGCATTTATTAATCTTGGGGCAAACGCGCAATATTTGGAATTACGTAACTGTGATGTAGAATAACAAGGATCTGTTGTTTATATTATTTGCACACTTTCAAAAGACAAAAAAGCCAAACACCCGTGTATAGGATTCTCATAAAAAAGCTTCATAATACATATAACAAATTCTAAATTCTACACAATTAAATAATCCTTTTTTTTAATAAAAAAACAGATCGAGCAGATCGGATTAAATGATATCAACATTGATTAATAATTAATATAAAACAGAATAAATAGATCTAATATAAATTATAAGAGAAAAAGAGAGATCGGAACTTACTACTCGTGATTCATGTTATGCTGATTGGTTAAATTAATGAGAGATTGATGAATTGAAGGTGTTTGTTATGAGGAGGAAGGATGCTGATGATATAAAAAAACCAAACAAAACGACCGACAGATGGGATGCAAAGGAATGTAACTAACTAACAAACAAACATCATATATTGTGGAAATATTTATATTTATTCGGTTGAAATTCATTAAATTTTGTTTAGAGTAAAATACACACTTAGTCCTTAAGGTACCCAAAATACACCGTTCGTCCCAAAGTCAAATTAAGTCTTTCATCCATCCCTAGTATCTCCATTTCACATCATAAATAGTCTCTTAATTTGACTAACGAGTATTAGTCTTCGCCTTTGGCCCCCTCACGTGCAATTCACGTAAGAGCAAATTAGTAATTTCGCATTTGATTTATACCACTACTAACTTAGTTTCATCTTTATCTTCCTTACATCACCTACCATTCTTATAAATCCAATAAAAACCCATCATCTAAATCAAAGAGATACAATATACTAGGGTTGATCACGGTTCGAAAACCGGACCAGACCGACCAAGATCCGACCGCACTAAAAACCGATTATAGAATTTTGGTTCAAAGGTTTCCTATTTTTTATTATGAAAGTTGTTCAATCGATACAATAGAAAAGGAAAAAATAAATAGGCAGATTGTTTACATCAATATGGAAACCCATTAAGGCTAGGAATAGATTACGTGATGGAGAGGAAAATCAGGAGGAGATAATTATGCAATCCAATACTCCCCCTCAAGATGGAGCGTGTAGATTTCACATGCCCATCTTGTCGAGTAAAGGTTCAAGTTGTCGGGATCCCAAAGCTTTGGTGAAGAGTTCGGCTATTTGCATCTTTGTGCTGATGCAAAGAGATTCTATTTCTTGAGATTCGACCCGTTCTTTGACGAAGTAACAGTCCATCTCGACATGCTTTGTTCGCTCATGAAAAACGGGGTTGCCAGCGATGACGTGTCGCTGGTTGATCGTAAATATAATGAGTAGTCCCGCTTGTTCAGCTTCGAGACCCTTTAGGAGCCACCGCATCCATAAAATCTCACTGGTGGTGGTTGCCATGGCCCGGTATTCAGCTTCGGCTGAGGACCAAGAAACAACAGATTGTTTCTTGGATTTCCAAGAAACTGGAGCTCCCCCTAAGAGTAGAATGTATCTTGTTCGTGATCTTTTTGTGAAGGGGCACCCTAACCAGTCGGCGTCACAATACGTGACCAAATTTGTTCCTCCATCTTTAGGGAAGAAAACGCCTTGTCCCGGTGTCGCCTTTAAATACCGAAGTACCCGCATGAAGGCATCCAAATGGCTTTGGCGAGGGCCGGGCACAAATTGGCTTAGGACGTTTACCGGGTATGTGATATCCGGTCTTGTGGCTTGGAGATAGAGCAATCTCCCTACTAACCGTCTATACATGTTGGCATCCACACAAACATCTTCACCATCAACTTCGAGTTTTAGATTTTGTTCCATTGGGAACGAGCTCGGTTTACACCCTAGCATCCCACTATCCTCTAAAATTTCTAGAGTATATTTACGTTGGCTAAGCACTAACCCATCTTTTGTTCGTGCAGCCTCGATTCCGAGAAAGTATTTAAGGGGGTCAAGGTCTTTAATGTTAAACCTCCTATCAAGATGGGTTTTTATCTCTTGTATTTTCTCTTGGTTATTTCCCACTATGATAACATCATCGACGTAAATGAGAGAACCAACAAACACCTTCCCTCTCTTGTAAGTAAAAAGTGAGTGATCAACAAAAGATTGTTTGAACCCAAGTTTGAGCAAAACTGATGTAAATTTTTGGTACCAGTTTCTCAAAGCTTGCTTCAAACCGTATAGCGACTTCCTTAACCGACACACTTTCGTTCCTCCCTTTTTATCATAATCCTGTGGGATTTTCATATAAACTTCTTCGTGTAAGTCCCCATGCAAGAATGCATTATTTACATCGAGTTGGTGAATAATCTACTCTTTCTTAATGGCAATAGCGAGTAGACTTCTAACTGTGACAAAAAACAATTAGCGAGTTGGTGAATAATCCACTCTTTCTTAACGGCAATAGCGAGTTGGTGAATAATCCACTCTTTCTTTTATTTTCCACCATCTCAATCCAATATAGACCACGTTTGCATTTACCCATTCCAATCAATTCCCTCGAATGCAAGTCCTGCATGAAACAGAAATCTGAGAAGAAAGTCACTGAACATTGATGATCCTTTGACAAGCGGCTTACCGATAGTAGATTGCACCTAAACCTTGGAACATGCAGAACTCTTTTAATAGTGGTTCCATTGGGTAAATGATAATTTCCTTTACCTTCAACAGGTAAGGGAATCACCATTTGGTATCATGACAGGAGGTTCAAGAGTGGATGCCATTTTGTTTTCAAGCCATTCGGCTCGATGTGTTATGTGTTCGGTACAACTGGAATCCACTATCCAACCATTATCCTCTCTATCTTTACACGCCATGTTGGCTTCTGGAAGTGGCTCATCCTTTGACGAGTTTTTCTTTGCAATATAGGGTAAGAGAACACAATATTGTTCAGAATTCAAACCTGGTATAGGGCTCGAGTTTGGGTCAAAATCACAGTATTCGGAAGTGTGAATGTAGCATGGAGAATTGGTGTCAACATGGCTTTCTTCGATCTTCTTTCCAGATGATTGTTCATCCCCCATGGCTGCCTATCAGAGAGGGGTGGTCGTTTCTAGGGTTTGTTTGTCGAGCGGTTCAGAGACCCGCTCTAATACCATATAGAATTTTGGTTCAAAGGTTTCCTATTTTTATTATGAAAGTTATTCAATCGATACAATAGAAAAGGAAAAATAAATAGGCAGATTGTTTACATCAATATGGAAACCCATTAAGGCTAGGAATAGATTACGTGATGGAGAGGAAAATTAGGAGGAGATAATTATGCAATCCAATAACGATTTGGTCCAAAACACGGGACCGAGGACCGGACCAAAATGTTTGGTCCGTGTCCTGGTCGGTCCGGTCCAACAAAGCATACTGACTGGTTTTGCTCAAGACCCTTCGTAGAGTAGATCATGAATTTAAAAAGTTCTATCGGGGCGAAATGCGAATCGGACCAGACCAAAGACCGAATATGAGAGAAATGACGGACTGAAATATGTTTGATCCGGTCTGATTTCTCGGTCCGATCTGGTCCGTAGTCTAATATGCTCAGCCCTACAATAAACCCATTATTTTTTTAAAAATAAACAAACATCTTCCATCCACAAACACTAACCTCCATCCTCATTCAAAATCAAATACCTCTTATTTTTTGGGTAAAGGGTTTGTACCCGATGAAATGAATTAATGAATGAAATAAGTTTAGTTTACATGGGAGGGAGGTAAAGAGCCACCCTTAAACCTAACGACAATATACTTAGAACATGCTCTAAGCATAACAACCAAATGACAAAAGCTATTACAAGATATTAAAATCAAATAAAAACTATGACATACAAAACCTCTATGAAGCATCCCAATCAGCCTCCATCGTTGATGAGACTTGATAACCTCCGAGTATTTTTCATTTGCTCGACACTAGCTTTCTTTTTAAACTGAATAGATGCCAATTTGAGATGAACCACATCGACAATAATCTTCGACACTTGATATGGGTTCCTTATTCCTTTGCCATGTATTTTGTTGTTACACTCATGCCAAACATAATACAACGAAGCAGACAAGATTAATCGACTAACAATGGTCGTAACATTATTTCGTTTGGCAATGGGCAATAACCATCCCACAATGTCACTCTACTTCAAAAAAGAAAAACCAATATCAGCCATATGTAACACTTTATCCTACACTTGTGATGAGAATGAGCATTCAAAGAATAGATGTTCGTGTGAATCTGGTTGCGTATTACAAAACGTCGGTTGCTTATTACAAAAACGGGCAACTCACAAAGCAATGATTTTGCTCTATTTCTTTACAGAATTTTCTTTGCACGCTGTGATGTTCTTGTACGGTTTGTAGAGGATCCTCAGTTCAAGCCATATCATGTATAGCATGACGAGAGGGAGTAGTATTACCATCGTCCTAACAATTTGAGACATGGCTACAACATATGAACAACGAGATCGAACACTTTTCCTGTGTGTCGCGTCCGTCCGCCAGTGCCACCCCCCCCCACCCCCCCCCCCCCACCCCCCCCCCCCCCCCCCCCCCCCCCCCCCCCCCCTCCCCCCCCCCCCCCCCCCCCCCCCCCCCCCCCCCCCCCCCCCGCACACCGCCCGCCCCCCCCCCCTAATGACCCGAAGATAATGACCCGTCATTTTATTTCCAAAAAAAAGTGTCAATCTGCTCGTGAATCAAATTGGGAACATAAACATGGTTAAGAACATGAAACATAGTATACCATGAAATAGGCCAAGACCATGTACAATGTGACATAATATCCTTCAAAGATTACATATGATTAAATCTAACATTGTAGAGAGCATGATTAGGCACATGCTTTACTAGGGGACATTACGATCCCCAATTATCAAACCAAGCAGAAGCCTTTTCCCCATTTCCTAACTTGAACCAAATATGGGGACGGACTTGGTCTTGAATTTGCAATATTTTCCGCCAACCCCAACTTACGTTAGCTACTAACCGAACATCCCAAAAACTACGGTTTTTAAGTTTATACAAGTGAATCCATCTCACCCACATGGATTCCTTATGATTAACAAGCTTCCAAATGTGAGTAGACATCAAAGTAATGTTAAAAGTTTCCATCTTTCTAACACCAAGTCCATCTTCTAATTTTGGAAGACAAACATCCTCCCACGACACTTTCGCTTTACCTCGTTTCATGTCTCATTGAAACCATAAGAATCCACACATCAACTGTTTAAGATCGTGGATTGTTAGCCTTAATTATATTAAGTCAAACAAGAATGTTATCGGTCTTAGAAACTTAAACTAGGTCTTGTATTGTAATAGGCTAGTCGGGTTCAACGGGCTTGGATTGTAATCTAATATTGTTCGTGTTTCGGGCTCAAAGCCCAAGTTAAACCAAACCCGGCCCATTTAGAAAGCCCAAGTGCCAAGCTAGTAAAGCATGGGTATAAATATCCCTTCACCACACTTGGTGAAGGGTGTTGGTTATATTTTCTCACACATTTGTAACTCACCATTCTCTCTAATCTAGTTATTTCTCTCTCTACTTTCTCTCTCTAAGATTTCTTATTATTTCTTGCTTATTGGTAAAGATTATAGTTGTGTAATGGATTAAATACATGGGATAACATGTGGTATCACTCGCCAAGGGGTGTTTAGTGTTTGTTTTGTGAGAAATTCATGGGTTGTTTTGTTGGTTTTTATTTGGTTCGAAAAAAGCAAGAAAAAAAAATCAAAGCTCGATCTTTGTTTCGTGGTTAAAAGTGTTAAAGACTTGTACTTTCGGGCTTAGATCACTTCCTCGCATCATTACTAAGTGGTTTTAACATCATTTCGTAGCTTACAAGAAAGTTTGAAGAATTTTTCTTGGTTGCGTTTTGGTTTATCAAGTAATTCTTGGTTGCGTTTTGGTATTCGAAGACCCTCACTGCGTTTTGACTAAGAGAAACTCTGCCCAATTAATTTCTTGATTGCGTTTTGCCTCAAGAGTTGATTGCGTTTTGATTATATTCGTTACGTTTTGCTTAAGCGTTACGTTTTGACCAAGAAGTGTTGCGTTTTGATCAGATTCGTTACGTTTTGCTCAGACTCATTGCGTTTTGATTAGATTCGTTGCGTTTTGCTCAAGCGTTGCGTTTTGACCAAGAAGTGTTGCATTTTGATCAGATTCATTGCGTTTTGCTCAGACTCGTTGCGTTTTGATTAGATTCGTTGCGTTTTGCTCAGACTTGTTGTGTTTTGATCATACTCGTTGCTTTTTGCTCATACTCGTTGCGTTTTGCTCAAAAGTCAATGCGTTTTGCTCTTGAGTTTTATCTACAAGTTGAGATTTGCTCCTGCGTTTTGTCCATTGAAACCCTATGTTTTGCTCCTGCGTAAGGTCGATCCGCGCATCAGGTGGTATTTGACCGAATTGGGGAATCTATTAATCACCGTTTAATCAAAACATAACATCAAGACAAACAATTGTTAACGCGATTCACCCTTATAACACGAGATCTGGAGGTATGGTAAAATGGAAAAGAAATTGATCCATGTTTATTAGAGAGAAAAGA
>BQNB010027668.1:0-57415 GCA_026074375.1 Tanacetum coccineum
CGTGTTCTCTATTTTTTCTATTTTTTTAGTAGTATAATAATATAGTAGTAATATAATAAGTGTGGGAGAGTGCTTCTTTCCTTGTTGTGTTTCGTGGGCTGCTGTTTTTGCTTGCAGGTTTCCCTATGATCATGAAGACCTCCGTGCTTGTTTTCAATCCTCTAATCACTCGGTCTCCGATCGATCTCATGGTTATATCTAGGGAAATTTTCTATCCTGATCATATATATATTGTTTCCCCTTTCACACCTGGAATTTTTTGCATTTGTCTTTTTCTTCTTAAGTGTGGGGGTAAAACCTGACATTTTTAAACATTGAGGCCAATGTTCAGTTCTAAGTATGGGGGGGATTTTTGTCGAAATGATCATACATGTGCCTGTCTATGTCCCACGCAACCCCGTTTTGACCAATATAATGCTTTATTTTAGTGTAAAAAAAATTTAAAAATTAAAAAATAATATATATATATATATACATATAAAATAAAAATAATAAAAAAAGTATAAATAAGTAGGCCCATAGGCTAGAACTAGTGAGATTTTTGACTTGGCCGAGTATTACACTCTAGCTTTCCCCTTAGCTTTCGAGACTAAGCGTTTGCAAGACTTAAAATTTTTGCAAAGAACGAAAAATGATAGAGTTGAATATAAGTTAGATGCTAAGCGTGGAGTAGTCGGATCTCTTTAGAGCTCAGAGAGGTTAATTGTGGCTTTTTGCTCCCATCAGCTTAAAAACTTCAAAAATAATAATTTTCAATAAATAAAGTTGATTTAGTTTTTGCGAGTCTTAGTTTTGATCCCTTCTTAAAGATTCCTTCTGATGAAAGTAAGGTACATGTAGGTCCTTGGTTTAGGATCTGACTAGCCTTTGTAAGACTATAGATAACTTGGATAAATCCAAATCAACTATATGAGAGACACTAACTATGAATATCAAGTGTTAATGCGGAATCTTAACACAAGAATAAAGAAGAAACAATGATTCTAAATTGCTATTAAGCTCTATGCTTCTATTGATATTTCAATTACTTACTCGTACATAACATTGTGCCTTAGGGTTCCTTTTATACACCAAGGAAACCCTAATGGGCTTACAATTCGAATCAAAGGATAATACATATCCTTTCCTAAAATATCTCCTAAGATATCTCTAAGATAACTATTACTATTCTGTTACATAAACAGACTTAACTATAAACAGAACTAACTATGACCAGTACTAACTCTAGTACTACTACTCTACCAGTACTAACTTAGTACTGCCAGACTTAACTTAGTACTGCCAGTATTAACTCAATACTAACAGAACTAACTATTTCTACCAGACTTAACTTGTTATACTACCAGTATTAAGTCTGTTACAATCTATTTTCCCAACAATCCTCCCCTAACTTGATCTTCACTTGTGAACTTTAAGTTCCTTCAAAACACTCTTGATCTTTACTTTAAAATACTTTAAGCTCTCTGAGGATGTTGTAAATAGAATTAGACAAAGGGAAAGCCCCCATAGCTTCTCAATCAAAACACAAGGGGGAAAGCACCAGCAACTACTGGTGGAGTACCAAAGAAGACAACACCAAGGAAGAAAATCATTAAGTTAGGTTGATGTTTACTTTATATATCTGTTAAGAACAATGTGTGTTAACACACTATTTATAAGCATCTTTTTAAGAGATCTGCCACAATGTCCTTTTATTGTCCCATTCTGTATTGGAATGTATATGGCATAAGTTATGGCCTAAAAACTTAATGATGAATGGTCAAGTTGTTTTCCTTTACTTTGACTTTGTTAATTGAGTCACTTGCTATGATTATGGGTAATATCTGAGCAATGGGTCACATATTGTCACACAGAAACACAGAACATGAAACATAACAAAGTCACTTGCTTTGATTACATAACATAGAACATACATACAACTTGGTCCCAAAAACATCTAACATTTAACCTCCAAAACACTAATTGACCCTTAACATCTATCTAGGTCATTATTTTAACATAACATAAACTAAAAACAAAACCCATGACACAATAAGATACTTCTTCAATCTTGATCTTTCTTGTTCAACATTTGTATTCGTGCTTGATGGTTGTTCAAGGACCTTAATAAACCAGGGATAATCACCATTGAACGAGGACACATTGGGAGTTACAAAATCAACAAAACTGATACACTCCTGTATAATCAAACAACAAATACCTAATTAAAACATGTTTAATTATAAGTTTTTTTTAATTAAACATAAACCTTAAAATTCATACCATTAGGGGATAACCATAAAACCTTTGCCTCGGATTTTAATTTGTCCATGATGTCTTGATGACTGCAATTGCTCCACAAATACATCTAACCACCATTTTCTTGATTTGACTGTGAGTGGTGGTGGAAGTGGTGGGTGCAATTGAGGGTGTTTATTAGAGAGAGATTTAGTGGGGTTAGGGCAGGCTATTATATAGAGGGAAAGGGGGGAAAGGGGTTAAGAAGGGAAGAAAAGGAGGGGTGAAAAGGCGTTAATACCCTTGTGGTTAAAGTACTTAACATTCGTTTGTGGGCATGGGTAAAGTGAGGGACTAACGGCGGAAAACGTTTCTCACTTAAGGTCAGATGGTGCAACTTTTTTGGTCAAGGGACTAAGGACGCTGGTCAACGCAAACCACAAGGATGAACGGTGTAGTTTACTCATTAATATATTATCATGACATCCTATCTTAATAAATGAAACGTGTCATTACCAATTTCAACCGAGTATCTTCTTTAGGGTAAAAATAATAAAGCTAATGCTTTAAACCCTTGGATTTTCTAAAGCCTTATACTATAAAACCCTGTATGTGTGTATGTGTAAGTTTGTGCAACGACTAAGAGACGAAGTTAAGTAAGCTCAGTATTTTGTCAGAAGGCATTGGCTAGGCCCATCTCAAAGTGAGTAACTACTTTAACACGACTTGTTTTGTTTGTTTCTTCTTCCGTTATATAGGTTCCAATCAACTTTATTATAGTAGTAGTCTATGATAAACTTTAAACTTTCACGAGACAACTAGGAGATTGATATGCATTGATGATGTTATTAGAGATGATAACTTGAGTTGAAGATGTTGTGAACTGTTAAACTTTGAATTTTGTAAAGGATTATGTACGTTATATTGTTTGTTGGTAGTTTTTTCAATAAAAGTTTATGTGTAAACATAGATATTGAAAGGTATGTGGTGTAAGCCAATACTTGTTATGATAAATAGAAGGGTCTTCAGGTAATTAAGGTAAAGTGCTTTTAGTATCTTTATCTTTATTGCTTTGTTGTTTATTTGTTTAATAGGCACGGGGGCATTTTCTGTCAAGTCTCGTGAAAGTTCCAAAGTTAAGGTGAATATAATTTGGAGTCATGTAGCTCTGTGCCTCTTTGATAAGTTGTACTCTCTCTACAAATTATTCTGGTTATGTTCTCTCATTCTTCTCACAGATTAGGTTATTGTGTTCTAGTTGAGTATTGTATTTTGTTTCTTTTGAGTCTTATGAACCACTCTATCGTTAAGCAATAGGTAAGTTGTTATGATTAATAAATGTGGGTTTTTTGTTTGGGGGGTCTAGATTGGGTTCACAAAATACTAGGTGAAAACAATTGTTTGGTTGAAATATGTAACCTTAGGATTTGACTTTGAGTCAGAAATTTTAAGGATATACTAAAGAGAAGAAAAAGGTGGGTTTATAAAATTTGTGAGCCCAGTTTTAACACTCTCTCTATATCTCTCATAATAAATACATCCACTATCAATTTATTATAATATATTTAATTAAATATAATTTTTTTACATCAAATCTTTATATATAATGTTTACCCCAAACTCAAATTCAAATTCAAATCCAAATCCAAATCTTATTTCAAAACCATCTACGTACCAAACGCACCCTAAAAGAATAAATAAGAAAGATGGTTGCATGTTTCTGTGTGTTAATCAATTTGATTTTATAGTTTTTATATGGGTATCAAGCTGGTGTGTAAGCTATTGATGCAAAATATTTGATATTTTTTTTTCAAAAGATACGGTTTCATAAAAATTAGGGAATTTTTTAAATGCTTTTGTAAATATGTTGTCCAAATTAGTGTTGATCCAATAGGTCTATGATTAATTGGGTTTTTAATTTGTTTATTCTCGATGTTGAATTTGGCTTCTAGTCAAAATTAGGTTTCTTGATTTTAGGTGTTTAACTAAAATTAAGATCGATCTTTATTTTGTTTAGGGCCTATATCTGTTATGGGGAAGTTTGAGAGTTGTATTTGGTCAACAAATAAGATATTTTTTGTATACAAATCTCAATTCAAGAGTTCTAGTGTTTGATATAGTGTTTTTTTTGTTCTTTAATTGTTGATCTTAGTTGTTTGTTTTCAAAAACCCTAAATTTTATTTTTTAGGGTTTATTGTTTGATTAATAATTGTTCTATAGTATTTATTTTTTTTAGATACCCTTGGTGTTTTTCCGCTGTGTGTTGTTGGATTAGATCTTCTAATCTTTTTATTTACTTGGAGCGCATACTCTGTAATACCAGTCACACACTTATCTCTTTTTCTTTTATTTTTCCTTTTTAGAGTGTCTAGTGTGCCCCGAGGATAGGATTTAAAAGAGTTTGTGTGGAGGTTGAGATTGGGTATTGGTGGATTATATGTGATTTTTGGTGTGAAGGTGTTTTTGCTTGTTGATATGTTGCTCTGTTTGTTTTTCTTGTCTATTTTTTCTTGATTTGCTTGTTATTTGTTCATAATGGTTAAAGTTGAGGGTGATCCTAATAAGAAAAAGGAGGGTGAGCCTAGTGGATCAAGTAGTAATAATATTGTTGTTATTGATGTCAATGATCATTTATATCTTCGTTTAAATGGTACTAATGGGACACCTTTAATAAGCCTAAAACTAACCGAAACTGAGAATTATAGGGTGTGGGCTGCTGCCTTAAAACACTGTATTCATTCAAAGAATAAATTAGGTTTTATTAATGGAAAATATGTTAAACCAGATCCAGAAGTTGAACCCTTCTTAGTTGAGCAATGGGAAAGATGTAATTTTGTTGAGTTAACTTGAATTCTTAATTGTGTGTCTGCTGAGTTGTTTATTGGTCAAGTTTTTTCTAATAATGCTAAACAAATGTGGGATGAATTGTCTGAAACATATGATAAGATTGATGGTTATGTTATTTTTAGTTTGCATTATAAGATAAAAACTATAAGTCAAAATGGATCCAAGTTGTCTGATTACTATCACAAGCTAAATCCTCTATGAAGAGAATATGATGCCATGGTAAAACTTCATGTTTGTACTTGTGATGGTGCCAGTGACTATAAGGATCATGCTCGGCTTCTTAAGCTGATGTAGTTTGTTATGGGTCTTGATGACATTTATGCTCCCATTAGGAGCACTATTTGAACACTAAGCCCATTACCTACTGTTAAAGAAGCCTTTTTCCTTCTGTTAATGGATGAGTCTCATAGGACTATACATTCTGAGGGTTCAGGGGTTAAGGGTAGTACCACTGCTTTTAATTCCATGTCTTACGATAACAAAGGAAGTACTACTTCTTTTGTTCAAATGTTTGGTGATAATAAGAAAAGTTTAATAATTCTAATGCTAGAAATCCTAATTTGGATTGTAAAAATTGTAATATGACTGGTCATACCATTGAAACATGCTTTGAATTGATTGGATATCCACCAAATTTTAAGAAAAAGTGTGACACTCCGCAAATTCACAGATTAATATTTTACCAGTTTACGTGCATTAGTTTGACTTTTATAAGTTACGTGCTAAAATAAACCTAAATAACTGAAAAACATTACTGGATGCGTTCCGGATTTTGATTTAACGTAGTCTTTTAATGACAATCATGTTTCTACCTACCGAGCATATATTTAAATTTTTACATTTTTATGTCTAAAAGTCGCGCGTTTTTAATTTTCCGAGTCGCGCTAATTTTATTAAACCATTTTACTTGAACATGCATGCATACTACTCAAAATATCTAGATAATATCTTTTCTTACTTAGGATTCAAAAATTTAAAACAAATTGGTCCCCTCCTTTTTCTTCTGTTGCGTCAAACACACAACCAACACACATAATATTCTTTTTGTGTTTTCATGGTACAAACATGTCTCCACTATTTTTGCTAGTTGGTTCCCTTGGTACACTATTATTTCTTGTCCTAGCCTAGGATGCCAAACTCCATGTGCTAGCTAAATGTCAAGATGAATTCTCCATTTCACTCATTCACACATCTTACTTCTCTCACTAAAACACACACACAAAGCAATAAAAAATTTCTCTCTTTTTCCTTGTCTCCTTGGTTCGATCGAAACTTAAAACACACACACATTTGGTGTTTTGCTTCTTGGCTCAAGATTTATTGTTAGTTTGGTTGATCGTGGTTCTTTCAATAGTTGATTTGGGTCATTCTTATATTGGTTCGGGTTATATTCGTATTCATTCTGGTTAGAGATTCATACTTTTCTTTGCCATCTCTTCACAACTTGTAAGTTTTACCATCATCTTCGTTTGTATAAATTTTCTAGACTATATGTTCATTCACCGTTATCTTTTCTTCTCAAAAACAATATCATTCGTGTTGTAAACACTTTTTATAACAAAAACATCTAAATAAATAAGGTTGTACAATTTATTTTCAAGTTTGAAACTTTTATTTATTTTCTGGCGTTTTATCATACTTTTGAATTCGTTGTACAAAACCGCGATATAAGGATGTTTGGTAATTGTGGCATGCGATTAGTATAGTTTTTTAGATAGTCAAATTTGTTGGTTGAGACACTAGTGAAGGAGATAAGTTAGATTAGGAATAAGCTGAAGAATGTGTTTGGATTTTGGTTAGGTTTTTGGTATATATAGCTTGCTATCCAGAAACAGTTCGTTTGTTTAGGAGTATTTAAAAATGTTTTGACAAGCTAAAACCTAAAGAGTATGTTAGTATATGTTCTTACGTAAATTTTGATATAAAAAACGCAAAAATCCGCCTTATAACGAAGGAGATTATGGCTGTTTATGTTTGGCGAAATAAAGAATATTTTTGACAGCTCAAAAATGTTTTTGGGTACATTCTATCCGAATATTGAAACTAAGTTTGATCCAATTGGGTCCGAAATGCTTAAAACTTATAGAAATAAAATATGGAGAGAAATGATTTTTCCTTCCAAACTTAGCTTTCGGATGGATTTGGTGTGGATGTTTATATAACAGAAGAGTTACGCTCTCTCGAAGTCGGACTAAATTTGAGAATTTTTAAGACTATAATAGAGCTGATTGAAACATAAAAATGAGTTTTCGAACGTTTTCGAGTTCGTTTGGGGTATAAAAACTCTAGCGAATATTATAGTAACATGTATATATTATTTAGGCGCGTTAGAAAACATCTTAAAAATAATATTCGAGAAGCGTTAAGAGTTACTAAAAATGGAAAGTTTAATTTTAAGGTAAAGTATTTATTAGTGAAATGAAGTGGAAATTAAGACCTTTAAGGATACACTAAGCATTTTATTAGAAGAAATACAAACTTAGCAAAAATAATTAGACATCATTGATGTTCGGGATTTTCAAACTACTAAAAAATGACTTTTGGTTAAGTAGGTCGAAACGTAATATAACATTAAATTTATGACGACATCAGTTATTGACAAAAAAACTAAGACGCAAACACGATCGGGTGATATTGACTTCTAAAAAACGATTTGTTCAACATGTCGTTATCTTTTATTTGTTCCTAAAGCGCGTCAATTATTCATTTTGGTTGCGGGTAGGGACTTCGTGCTTCGTTACTTCACTCTCATAACTATTTCAATATACTCCACAAGTTTTGGTGTAAGGTGATTTCATAGCCCCACTTATACTCATTTTACGAATGTTTTACAAATCTTAGTGTGAGATAGACTGCTTGTTTTACTCTTGGACGTAAGTACCTTTTAACTAATTACGGATTAGCCTAAGTACCGGTAACCCACTATTCCCACTATCATGAACCGTTAATTATGTGTTGTAAGCGTGAGTGTTATAAATAGATCTATTAAGATTGACATCCCCGTCTGGGTTTGGTGATTCTTACTTGACCGACAGGCTGGTCGAACGGATGTATACCATGTTAGAAACTTTGGGTGGTCTTGGGTTGGACACCTACACAGGAAACTTTACATACACTGTCGTAGCTTCGGTATCATGAAACTTAGTGCAAACGTAATTACTTTTTTGGATATTGTATACCATGCAATAACTACTTGAAATCTTGTGGTCCACATTACTATTTACCTTAAACCTATGAACTCACCAACTTTTGTTGACATTTTAAGCATGTTTTTCTCAGGTGCTTAACTTTGGAACTCCTTGATGTGTTATGTGGCATCCTCATTCATTAACTCCATTTTTCAAGAATATATCTATCCCGTAATACCCGTTGTTAATTTGAAACTCCTTTTAATGCTTCAGCTATGACATTTAAGTATTTTTAATTATTGTAAGACTTGGTTTATTTAAATCAATGCAACGGTGTATTATTTTCCAAAACATCCATAAAGTGGTCGTTCTCTTATATATTGTGTGATGTATATTCATGACATCATGCCCCTGATTACCTATTTCGCTGCGACAAAATTTAGAGGTGTGACAGATTGGTATCCAGAGCCAAGGTTATAGAGAATCAGGTTGCATATTAGGTCTGGACTATAACCATTACGTGATCCCTACTTGCTTATACGTGCTTTAACTTTGCCTTATATATGCATCTACTACTGCCTATATTTGAATATTATTTTTACAAGTATTACTTGTCTTAATTATTATTTTGCCTTGAATAATATTTTGCTTAAGTTTATTATGCCTTAAACTTACTTTGCTATGAGTTATATTTCCATATTCATTTTACCATGAGTGCATATTCATTTTACCTTGAGTTTATTTTGCGTCACGTTTACTTTTGCACTGAACGTATCCTGCATCATTTTATATAAAGGTTATTTATATAAATACTAAAACTTTTTTCTAAGACATTGTGAGTGAAATGAATAGTCCTCGGGGTATGTACTAAGACCATATAAGAATAGGATGGCCACGGTGTCCAGGTGATGGGTCACGACAATCCATCCGAGCACAGCCAACAACACAGAAACATAGTAGAGAAGATAAATATGAGTAGAATAATTAGTGAACCGTACCCGTTTATAATTATCCAAACCCGTATCCGCCCCAATACCCGATGGATACCCGGTTAGTATTATCCACTGGTTTTTTGGGTTTACCCGTGGGTTTCTGTTATCCGTAATTGAATATTCGTTGGACATGAACAATGTAAGAAAAATATGATTTCGTTAATGGATTGTGTAAAAAATATGCCTAAGTATGAAGCGAAAATGATCAAATGATCAATACACAGTTACACTCTCATTACTATTGTAATGATTTCAAGTTAAATAATTATGTATACAAGTTCAATGGATAATTGAATGTTAATAAACAAATAACAATTATGCATTAAAAAAAATAAAAAAGATAAAAGAATAACCTTGAGACATAAACTCTAAAGATGAAAGAACTGATACGAGAATTGAAGAGTCAGGGGTGACTAATTGTTTGTAATTACCAAAATATGGTTGATAAAAATAACTTATAGAATACGAGTAGTCAAATATTTTGTACAAGGCTAGGAGCCCAAATTGACCTTATATAAAAATGGCAATAAAAGTGGGTACGGATTCGTTTAATCGGGTACATGTACGGATACGGGTAAACGGGGCGGGTATTACCAGAACCTGCAATCGAACCCGTACCCGAGAAAAAAGAATATTTCTACCCGAATCCGTATCCAAACCTGCCAACCCGTCCCCGAACCCAACCCAACCGGTTCGGATTTTGGTTTTCTCCATCGGTTTCGGGTTCTTTTGCCATCCCTAATTATGAATGAAACAATGGTTTCGTTTTCTGAAACATCGTGAGTTATATGATGATCCTTAAAACGTTTTTATGACTTTACAAAACCTTGAAACTTGTCACAGTCTGCCGACCTCACTGATGATCTTACTATCCGATTCTAAAAATAAGTTGGAACACCCGCCCCATACTGTTGAAACACCTACGTCATCTCGTGAACCGGCGCCTAGAAACATGTCGATTAATTCGAACATGACTTTAACTCATCACCTCGTAACATTTCATTTTAGAAGCATAACTTTTGGAACCTGACTTATTTTATTTTTCTTTACTCTGTTCGATTTTGAAGAAAATGCCGACACCAAGACAAGGAATGAGTTCCGCATAGATTGAGCAGATTGTAGCCTAACGAGTTACTAATGCTATTGAAGTTTATTGCGGTCTACGAGACAAAAATCCCCATGGATCATGACTCGATAGATTAGGTCGTACATTAGGGAAACACGGTAGCAAAGAATGCTAACAACAAAACGAAGTGGAAATGAGGTTACCAATACAACTCGGGACAATAAAACAAATGACAAAAGGTCGTGAGAGTTTGCACTGCTTGACAAGATAACAAGAATGGATATGCTGGGAAGTTGCCTCTATGCAACAAGTGTAAGTTACATCACACTAGTCCATGCACTCTAAAGTACAATAACCGCAAGAGAGTTGGTCACATGACTAGAGATTGTTGGACACCTGTTATCGCAACAACTCAAGGAACCCTAGTTGCAAATCAGAAGACTGCAGTTACTTGCTATTAGTGTGGAAAGCAAGGGCATTACAAGAATGAGTGCTCGAAGTTGAAGAATTAGAATTTTAGTAACCAGAAGGGAAATAAAGGAAACGCTTGTAAGAACCCTAATGTCGTTATAGATCATGCTAATGCTTAAGGAGAGATTTTTCATGCCTTGCCTAGTAAGACCTAAGTTGAAGCCTTCTTGGACAGTATCCCCAAAGAGATTTGCACTAGTACATTCCAAATGAATTTCGTTGTATTATGTGGATGCCTTTAAATCCTCTATTAACTTATGTGTCATGATGATTAATGACATCAAATAACGTCTATTTTGTATCATCATTTATCCTATGTAAATTGCCCATTTTCTATAATTATTGTACGAATTGGTACTTAATTGCTTATATTTGTTAAATACAGTAGTTATGGAGTAATTGGTAAAGTTTTGCTAAAAGGCACGCATTTTGGAGCTTAAACAAAGAAATCTGAAGAATACTGTTATGAAAACCTATACGCCGTATCCATCAAGGAATATACGGCGTATCCGTGCCTGCACTTCACAAGAAACCACGAAGATTTAATGACCAATACGCCGTATCCATAAGACCCTATACGTCGTATCGAATATCGAGTATTGAAATATTCTGGAAGCTATCAAACGTGGTCCCTACTCCAAGAAACCCCCAACACGCCATGTTGAGTTCATTCAATATGGCGTATCGATGATTTCCAGAACCTATAAATATAAACCCTAAATACGAATTTTAGTGTGTGTGGCTATATATACATTAAAAACCCTAACACAAAGGTCGATTATTCAGAAAGAAGAAGAAGAGCAAAGAAGGTTCAAACAACATGCTTCAATTCCATAGGATAAAACCCATGTAATCCATCTATACTCTAAAAATTGTTATCAATTTTTGGTATCATTCGTTTAACTCGGTTAGGTTACCTTGGTTGATTCATTTATTATGTTTGTATTCGTTACAATGATTATTGGCTAATACCTTTAGGTATTAGCCATGTTTATGATATTTTAATGTTTGGTTTGTTTATCTCAATTGCTTAATTTATCGTTGTTTGTTGATTATGTTTATCAATTTACACTCGTACATGCTTAAGTATGCGACCTGTCATTCAACTGGATTTAGGAATATAAAATATAGAGCTAGCTAGATGCCGGGATAGATCTCCATATCTGCAATTTATATATCTAGAATCATAGGATCACAAATAATGGCCTTTATTCTTTCCATTGGTTTAAGTGAACAAGTTGGACTAGCAGGTGACCTGGGATCAACAAATAACGTTCTGACTCCCTTAGTAAGGACTCAGACAATGGACTACCAGTATATAAAGAGCCGTTAAGCAGTAAGTTAGTAAAGTCTCATTGAGCTAGGGTTTAATAAGATCACCTTTACTAATCTCCTAAGATAGATTATAATCAACATAGATTGCTTTATGCGAATGCATTTAATTATGACAAAATTGACGTGTCTATGTTTTAGGAAGAAGTACCGTCTAAATCTAAGAATGATATATCCCTTCGAGATAAGAAAATCAAAACACTTATAAACAAACTTGCGTCAGATTTGATTATTCATGGTTAGTAAGTTTTCCTTATAATAAGCTTGACCGCTCTTCTATCCTCTGAATATCAGCTTTCGTGAGTTATCGTGACCGAAGTAGGTATAGGTTACCACCAAAACCCGTGCCAGTCTCTCAGCTGAAAACCCCCCTTCACATTAGAATTAAGACTAACATATAATTAACTTAGATCAAAACTAACGTAGATAACTAAAATACTAATAGAACTAGGAATTAACGCTCTCGCTCTTAGTGATCGACACTCTACTTACCAACGAACCTACAACTGATCGGGTACACTGCCCGTTAGTGTTTGTTAATAGGTAATTTTGCTAAATATATATATAAAACTTGATAATTAATTTACCTAAACATGACGAAGCAGCATGCAACATTCGTCAGTTACACTCCATAAAATAGTTGCCACCATTATAAACCAATTCAACTATCATTTTAAAACAATATTTAGCAATCGTCTTATAAACTATTTTGCTGTCATTTTATAAACTATTTATCTATCATCTTATAAGTCATTTTGCTGCCCTCTCATAAATTATTTTGATGTCATCTTACAAATCATTTTGTTGTCATCTTATAAACTATTTTATTGTCTTTTATAAACTATTTCATCATCATTTATAAACTATTTGGTCAACCACTTGTTACCATATTATCAACCCCTTACTATTACATTATAAACTGTCATGTAATTTTCTCGTAAACTATTTTTCTATCACTTCATAAACTATTTTCCGCTATCTTACAAAATATCTTTTGTCGTTCTATAAACTACCTTGTTTTCGTTTTTACAAATTGTTTTGCTACCATATAAACCATACTGTTTATACCATATAAAATTTTAAACATAACACCCTAGTTGACTAAATATCGCATTTCAATTCAATCGTTAGTTCCCCCCTAAATTATACATAGCCTGATCACCTATGTCTAATTCAGGAAGGATGTTACGGGTTGTCGTAAGGGACTTCTACAAGAAGTTTTACAACTCCATAGGTAGTGTACCTAACCGTTGTAGTGTAGTATAGGCAAGACTCGAGAGTTGTTATCGTTCTCTAAGAGAATAGGTTGGGAAGGATTGATCATGGTCTAACAGAATTCTAAAGGTTGAGAGAAGATTCTTTTTATGTTTTTATGTTTATAGGAAAGCAGGTAAATCATATATTTGAGAGATTGGTTGGTTTTAGCTATTAAACTAAATAATAAACTAAGATACTGGTGATAACAATATAATAAAAGATTGTATTTATTTAATCATGTATTACTCCCTAGATTGCTTCTTCTAGTGTTGTTGCTTTGTCACACTTGTGATGATCTATGTAATTATTTTCTAAGTCATGAACGAATTAAACGAACCTGCCGTCTATTTAATATTTCCATTCAAGAGGCAACACAAACAAGTCAGGTAAGTATGAAGAGTATTACAAGGCCTCCTAAATAGTATATTAAATTGCATTTGAAAATATATTTTAAGAGTGGATACAAACCAAATAAGAGGGCAAGGTAGTATGAAGACTGTTACCCGATGGTATCCTTTCTACACAATCATGTTTTCCTAGACATATCAACAGCGATACAGACAAAAGCTGGTTTTCTAAGATTTAACATGCATATTCATCACAAAAAGCAACACCACTAAGATCTACATCCTAGGTTTCATATAATCATAAATAAACACAATAGAAGGTTTAGCCAAACATGTTAAAGATAAAGTAAGAACAGATAAGAATCACACAACAAGACATATTGAATGATTAAGATAGTCTTACTTGATTAAAACATGAATTAAAGGAAGTACAATAGGGTTTTGAGGTCCTAAGTTCGTCCCTAACAGCTGCTAAACGAACTAGGGTTCGTCCCTTTCTTTTACTCTAAAGTTACACACTTAAAACCCTAAAAACGGATTTATATTTATAGGAAAATCGCTGCGACATCGTCAAGTGTTAATCGTGACACCGTCATGAATAGAATATTCTAGATAATGGGCTGGGTCATACAATTTAATGCCGTCTGAAAACTTGTGACGCATCTAAATGGGTTATGCAGCGTCACTAAAACTGCGACGCCGATCTCCAGCTTCCTGAGTAGAAATTCTAGAGAGATGTTTGGTGTAGTTCGTATCTTTTCTGTTTCTCCCCCCCTTCCTTTCCCCCAAAAAAATGATCCCAAGTCACGTAATTTCCCTCCAAATTGCCTTCCAGAAATGCTAAATATCCTGAAAAGTAACGCTAAAGTACCTATATAGTGCATAAAATGCACGATTTAGGAGGTTAAACAACCTCGAAAAAGTATATAAATGACACCTCATCAAATATCCCTACACTTGAGATTTACTTTTCCTCAAGCAAATGGGCTTTTCTACCTAGACAATAGCAATATGAGGGTCATTTTACCTACTCTTTAAAAGTATTTTACAACACAACCTTCTAGACCTCATAATTAAAAGAACGGAAAGTTATACTAGCACCTTACATAAGTGTTTAGGATTCTCTCTTTCACTCGGGTGTATAATAAATTATAACATATGGGGGGGAAACAAGAAAAACAACACTTCAATAACCTATCATATCAATAAATTACCATAGGCTTGGTAAAGGATCAAACCTCTACCTGCTAGGTGGAAAAGTATTATTCCATGTACTAACTTGAAGAGGATTCCTTTTAAAGGGTTATGGGGTGTAAGTGTAATATAAACATATATTGGGAAACAAGAAAACGTATGGGATACATTATTGGGTGGCTTTAGGTGAATAGAGTGTAAGTGTATCCTAATTATTTTCAACAACGAATTACACTTTGGGTTTGGTTGCAAAGCCAAACTCGGAGAAGAAATACAACACTACATCAATAATTCTTTCCTTTTCTTTCTAAATTTTTTGAATATCATAATACATCATAACTTGGGGGTTTTTTATAACAACATAGCCCTACACTTGAGCTTTAAATGATCGATATTTCAATTAAAACTAATGACCCCAATTGAGGTAGATCAAAATAACAGTGATCTCTAACAAAACATACGGGGTATGACTTAACTTTTTCTTCCCTATTCTTCCGCGAAAAAATACTACATTAATCCTAAACGTCACAAAACATATTTACAAGGTATAAGGACTTAGCCAACCGAGTACTCAAAAAAATAAATTGTTAAGATAATAATAATGTACTAAAAATGTGTACATACAAGGTGGGCTAAGGCTATTTGGGTGTAACAATTAGTTTAAGGGTGACAAAGCTCTTTATTAATAGTCTGGCTTAACCAGTAAATTACAAGAACCGTGAAAATGGATAGGCTCGGGAGGGTTGTACTAGGGGTAGAATCCATCACTAAAGATGAGAGCAAGGCAAGGTGTGTGATAGTTAATGATAGAAGTGACCAACATGACAATTACAGTTAAAACATAGGTTAATCCTAAAGCCTACTTTATCAAGCAAAATCTTAACACTTTTACAATGAGCGTCTCTGGGATGCACACAAAAAAACAAGTATAAGATGTTAATATACTACTAGTACACTCATATACTCATAAAGTAACTAATAACAATGTACCAGAAAATGCGCAAAACCACGCATACAAATCTAAAACGACTGAATATACACACATGATTGCAAACGAGTCCATAACCTCGAACAAGCTAAAGGTAATAACAACTATGGGCGAACCTCACATTATAGGGTGGAATTTCTGAGGGTTATTGTGCTAAACATATACATGTCCTATCCATGAGACGCTATTTATACTCGGAATTTTTGTCGTATGTGTCATAATATTTTTTTTAAATTTAGGTCAAAAACACCTCATAAGCTATGTTTCGATATATTACCTACCCATTATTTTAATGACCAAGCAAATGGCAAATGAAAGATAGTTTCTAATCTTATTTCCCCCTACACTTTAAGTTGAACATTGTCCCAAATGTTATTATAAAAGAACCCATAAAAAAGAATAAATGAAAAGAAAAAACAAGGAAAAGAAACTAGTATCACCCCTGGTTTTGCTCACACAATAATGGAGAAGAAACATTGATAAAGTATAAATCGTCATCCAAGAATCATCTAATGAAACTTCCTTAAAATTTCCAAGCTTCTTATCATCAAATATAACCTGTAAATCAAAGACAAGAACAACTATACCAAGCATAAAATGTGCGATACAAATATACAATATGAATTTAGGGTTTGACTCGATAAAGCAGTAAGATAGGATGAGAGAATTGTCAAACTTATTGGTTTTGCAGGTTTATAACAGAAGATTACATATTTCAAATGTTATGAAAGTTTTATTTTCAAAAATAATTAAAAACTTTAAGTTTTCTAGGACCTGAGCGTTTGACGCCGTCTGGATAATCCTGAACCCGTCACAAGTGTCGTGGTCACGGCGTCGCGTGTAAATCATGACGCTGTCTCCAAGGTCTGTGAAAACAAAATTTTTGTTTTTGATGAAAAATTTTCTAAACTTGATTTCATAAGTTAATTCCTATACAAATGGCTGCATAAAACCTGAGATTTGACAATTTACTCATATGACTCGAAACTGACGCGAATTATTCTAAACAAACTATTTAACATGCTTGAACTTGGCTCAAAAACAGGATAAATTCTCCTACACTTATTGTTTGCAAAATAGCTTTGATTGAAATTAAGACGATGTTAAAAACAATACAAAGCATGATTACAAGATAAGTTCGAACATGATATAATAAAATGAAAAGTGTGAAACCCATGACACTCCTAATTGCGGGAAAAGTAAATATTGGGTTGCCTCCCAAAAAAAGCTTTTCTTTAATTACGAGTCTTGTAAGCTATGAACACTAAGTCACTACGGTCCTTACTTGACTTCTCTTTCGTCTACTTCATTCCAGTTAGGTATTCAGCTCCGAGCTTAATGGTGTCTCCTCTAAAACCTATCCTCTAAGTCAATACGGCATCCAATATCCTCTATCAAAGTCCAATTCCCTCATTGAGTATCACCCTAGATGATAGTAATTCATGACCCTCGCTAGACAATTCGCTCCTTTTCGGGTCCTTATATGGTGTTTTAAAGGTAATCTCTTTAATCCCATCCGTGAAAGTCATTAACCCGTATTTCCTATTTATAGCTAGGCAGGCGGTCTCAACGAAGGGCCGTCCAAATACTACATTTGACAAGCTAGGATCAATATTAGTTTCAATATTTCCAGGATGGTGAAATCTATAACGTAACTTATGTTTCCAATAAATATGTGCATATCCCTTCCTAATCCTATGAAATTCCTTCCCATATACTCATATCCATCCTTTCTAATAGAGTTATAATAGGCCAAGGACATAATGTTTAAGGGTAGGTCGACATCAATGTATGCGTTAGCTGTAAATTTATGTCCAATCATGCAGGGAATCTTAAGGTTTCTTAGGTCACCCTTTTTTTATCCTAAAGTCATAATTGAGCGAGCATTTGGGTATTTCCTTAATCAGTGATTCATAAACTGATTCCTTACTTATGTCAACTAAATCTAGAGGTTCTTCAACATCAAGCCATTCTATTTCATCGTCATTCCTGTTAGGCCCTAGATTATTAATAGTTGCACCTTTTGGCTCCAATTGCGATGTATCCATTTGCTCATCATTGTGTACCATGGTGTTGGTATCTTCAGTGCTCCCCTCTTTTCCATGTTCTTTTTCTTCTGATTCATCATTTCTGATTTCGTTTGGTTGCTTGGGTGGATTATGATGGCATTGATTGAGCCATGGACATGGTTTGAGCATTGCGGGTCTTGAGTTGGGTAAGAACAAACAGACAAAACTGGGAAAGTACTCAGTTTCGGGTTCTTAACTATGTCGTTAGGTAATGTGCCCGTTATTTGATCAATGATGGCCTTCAACACTGTGCCTATTTTGTTGGTCATCTCACCTTGTTGTCGTTTGAAATCGGCTTCAAATTTAGACAACCTAGTGTCTTGAGATGCCATGAAGTTAGATACCAATCCTTCCAGACTTGATTGATTGTTAAAGCTTTAAGGATGGTTGTTAAAGGAACGGGTTGGGATTGAATCGTTAGGTTAGAACCGGTTAGGTGGGTTTAAAAAATTATTTTGAGAGTTTTAGGGTTGTCTCCACCTAAGGTTTGGGTGACTTCTCCATGATGGATTATAGGTGTCACCAAGATTGTTTTGCTCGGGCTTGAAAGTATACCACTTACCTCACGCTTCATTGGTACGCAAGGATGCATATTCAACAAAGGCTTGTTCGGGATCTTCCATGTAATACTGAGTGTCGTGGGGACCACTGCAGATTTCACATGAGGTAGTGATATTTTTTACTTGAGTAGGTTGTGTCAGAGCAAGATGAGCTTCCATCAAGCATTGGACTTGATTTTTGAGCTCGATCAGACGGCGGTCGGATGTACTCGGGACATCTTAAGGAAAAGCAATTGACTTGATTGGCTTAGCGAAATCCCTTGGTTCGTTCCAACTTTCGTTGTCATAGAGGGCGAGGTCCTCTAATAATGCCCAGGATTCTTTGGTGTTGAGGTCACGAAGCTTGCCATCGGCTGATTGGTTAATGGTTCTTCTTGTGACAGGATTGACATGGTCATAAAAAATTTGGACTTGGAGCCAAAGGAAGATGCCATGATGAGGGACTTTTTGTAGTAAGTCCTTGAAATGATTCCATGCTTCGGATAGAGATTCTCTATGATGTTGTTGGAACATCAGGATATCATTACGGACTTTTGCGGTCCTTCTCGGTGGAAAGAATTGAGCAAGGAATTGGGTAGTAAGATCCTCCTATGTGGTGATGGATCCTGCTGAAAGACGTTCAAGCCAATTGCTAGCTTGATCGTGAAGGGGAAATTGAAATAAACGCAGGCGCATTCTTTCCCTATTTTCACTGTCAAGGTCAAGTGAGTCCACTAGTTTTAGGAAATCCTTGAGGTGTTGGTTTGGATCCTCGGACTGAAGTCCATGGAATGAGCATCCGTTTTGCACCAACCGGATGGTATCGGATTGAAGAGGTACCACGTTGTTCCCTACGGGGTGCTTGATGGTATTCCTATAGCCCTCGTGGCTAGGTTTGGAGTAGTCTCCTAGAGTGCAGATAGGATTCTCGTCTCTCATTGTGGTTGACGAGAATGGGTTACAAAACAGATAACACAAAGAACAGATAGACTATGAGAAAGCTAATATGCGGAAATTTAATCTTACTTGAAAGGATTTAAGCAAGTAGAACTAAGCTAAACTATGATCAAAACCTAACTATTCCCTGACAGCGATGCCAAAAAGTTGTTGCTGTTGTCGTGAGGGACTTCTACAAGAAGTTTTGCAACTCCCTAGGCAGTGTACCTAACTGTTGTAGTGTAGTACAGGCAAGACTCGGGGGTTGTTATCGTTCTCTAGGGGAATAGGTTGGGAAGGCTTGATCACGGTCTAACAGAATTCTAAAGGTTGAGAGAAGATTCTTTTTATGTTTTTATGTTTATAGGAAAGCAGGTAAATCATATATTTGAGAGATTGGTTGGTTTTAGCTATTAAACTAAATAATAAACTAAGATACTGGTGATAACAATATAATAAAAGATTGTATTTATTTAATCATGTATTACTCCCTAGATTGCTTCTCCTAGTGTTGTTGCTTTGTCACACTTGTGATGATCTATGTAATTATTTCCTAAGTCATGAACGAATTACACGAACCCGTCGTCTATTTAATATTCCGTTAAGGCAATGCACAAGTAAGGTAGTATGAAGACTATTACAAGGCCCCTAAGAGTATATTAAATGCATTTGAAATATATTAAGAGTGAATCAACCATATAAGGGGCAAGGTAGTATGAAGACTGTTACCTGATGGTATCCTTTCTACATAATCATATTTTCCTAGACATATCAATAGCGATACAAACAAAAGTTAGTTTTCTAAGACCTAACATGCATATTCATCATAAGAAGCAACACCACTAAGATCTGCATCCTATGTTTCATACAATCATAAATAAACACAATAGAAGGTTTAGCCAAGCATGTTAAAGATAAAGTAAGAACAGATAAGAATCACACAACAAGACATATTGAATGATTAAGATAGTCTTACTTGATTAAAACATGAATTGAAGGAAGTACAATAGGGTTTTGAGGCCCTAAAATCGTCCATAACAGCTGCTAAACGAACTAGGGTTCGCCCCTTTCTTTTACTCTAAAGTTACACACCTAAAACCCTAAAAACGGATTTGTATATATAGGAAAATCAATGTGACGGTGTCACGTTTTAATCGTGACGCCGTCATGAATAGAATATTATAGATAATTAGAATATTATAGATAATGGGCTGGGTCGTGCATTCTGACGCCGTCGTGGATTCTTGTGACACTGTCTTAGTAAGAGTTATGAAGGCGTCACGTGTAATGTGTGACGCCGTCTCTAGCCGCTGAGAACATAATCTTGAGAGATGTTGGTGTAGGTTCATAGTCTTGTCCGTTTCTTCTCCAAATGAGCCCAAGTCACGTGTATTTCCTCCAAATGCCTTCCAAATGCTAAATACTTATAAAGGAACGATTAAGTATCTATTTTGGGCATAAATGCATGATTTAAGAGGTTAAACGACCCCGAAAAAGTATATAAAATGACACCTCATCAAGACTTGGTCATTGTGGATCAATAATGCCCGGAGGTTGTTTCATATTAACATTCTCCGTAAGATTTCCATAAAGAAATGCATTCTGAACATCTAATTGGCGTGGTGGCCAGTTGTTAGTAACCCAAGTGATAAAACAGCTCGAATAGTTGTCGACTTTACAACCGGGCTAAATATCTCATGAAAATCAATAGATGGTTGTTGCCGAAAACCTTTGGCAATAAATCTTATTTTGTAACTAGTGATAGCATCATTCTTGTCTCGTTTTAACATGTATCCCCACTTACAATCAACAACATTAGTGTTAGAAGCACGAGGTACTAAAGAGCTTTTTATTTTTACGAGAGCATCATACTCTTTTTTCATAGCTTGACGCCACTCTAGAGAGTTGTTGGCAATGGTAAACGAGGTTGGTTAAATGATGGTAGTGGGGAGGACGGTAGCATGATTTGCGAAAGGTTTGTAGGAACCCGTTGTCTAGGACTTTGACGAAGATTTACGGGATGTTGCCGAGTGATGGGAGGCGGTGGTGGAGGTGGTGAGGGTGGTGGTGTTGGTACCGATGTAGTCGATACGGGAGATGGTTGAGCATTAGAAGACTCGGGAGAAATTTAAGAAGTTGGACTCAACTGTGAAACTGATGATGGAGATGAGATCGTTGAGCACGGTGAAGATGGACTTCGATGGTCAGTAGTAGGAATTACAAAAGGTGATTCTAAGGAGTAATAGGGAGATGTTTTCGAATGGGTTGGGGAAGTTGTGTTAGGGATATCGAAGGGGAATTGTGCTTCATTAAAACGAACATGTCGAGCAATATAAAGACACTCTGTAGAGATATCAAGACAACGATATCCATGATGGGAGGGGTTGTAGCCAAAAAAGACACATGGAGTGGAACGTAAATTTATTTTGTGACAATTGTATGGACGAAGATGGGGTAAATATAATCACCCGAAGACACGAAGAAAATAGTAGTCGGGAGACCGTTTGAATATATGTTTAAAAGATTACTTGTTTGTCGATGTGCGAGAGGGCATGCGATTGATTAGGTAAACGGCAGTATTAAAAGCATAATGCCAAAAACGTTGAGGGACACATGATTAAGCAAGAAGAGTAAGACTAGTCTCCACAACGTGGCGATTGCTATGTTCAACAAATCCATTTTGCTCACTTGTATGAGGACAAGATCGCTGGTGAATAATTCCTAGCAAAGAGAAAAACAAAGCTAACTTGTGAAACTCACCACCCCAATCGATTTGAACATTCTTTAATTTTATGGTGAATTGGCATTCAACCATTTGCACAAATGATTTAAAAGTGGCATACACATCACATTTTTTAGCTAAATGATATATCCATATCTAACGAGAATGATGATCAACACACAACATAAAATATATATGACCTTCAAAAGATAACACAGGTGCGGAACCCTAAACATCACAATAAACCAAGTTGAAAATATAATTAGTTTGAAATTCAAAAACAAATAAATTTAGTTTTGAAGATTTTCCCAATGGACAAGAATTACAGAAACTTGACAAACTTTTATTTGTAACGGGAAGAGAAAAATTAGAAAGCTTAGAACGCAAAAGACGTTGATGATGATGTCTGAGCCGCCTATGCCAAATGGTTGGGGAAGCCCGTACAGCCAAAAAATATACTTTGTTGATTGACTTCAGTTGAGGAAGATTGATGATGTAAAGACCGTGTTTACTAGGGCCGGTGAGAACAGTGGTGTGTGTATACTCGTCCTTCACAACAAAATAAGAAGTGTGAAATTCAAATAAGACATCATTATCATGACAAAAATTTTGAATAGAAAGGAGATTGTGGGAGATTTTTTGTACGTGAAGAATGTTTTTAAGAGAAAACATTTTTTTGGTAAGTAAACTTTAGATGAACCAATATGAAGAATTGGAAGACCTTTACCGTTGCCAACATGAAGTGCGTCATCACCATAATATGCCTCTGAATTGTCCATCGCTGCCAAATCAGTTGTCACATGATTGTTTGCTCTGATGTCTGTATGCCAATTTGTAGAGGCATTAAATGATTGAGCACGGGTATTTGCAAAGTTAGCGGATGGCCGAGTGCGAATAGTAGAAGGGTCACGATTAAGGCATTATGGTGGAATGTGACCAATACCACATTTATTGCAAGTGTCATACACTGTGTGATGCCCAATCAAATTGACAACCACTACCACAGTCTCGGTTGTTGTTGTTACCACGAGAGTTGTTGTAATTACCACGATTGTTGTTATTGCTACTCCTATTGTTGTTGTTTGATGGATGAGCACCATAAAAGGCTTGTAGACCATATGGTGCAATGGATGGCACTTAGAATCCAAGAGCACTCAACTGAGCAGCCAACTTTGAAAGTTGAGCTTGACGAGGTTATGTTATGCTAGGTGAGCCCACTGGGTAGTTTGCAACAAAAGATGGAGTGATAGACGGAGCAAGTGCACGAGTTTTTCCAAGCATATAATCATGATCACTAAGGAGTGCATGAAGCTCGCTAAATGCAGTTGGACTTTGACGGGCACTGATTGTGGTTTTAAGGATGTTATATTCTTCACGGAGACATGAGACAACATGCATAGCGAGATCTTTATCCTTTACAGGTTCACCGATGGCGGCGAATGCATCAGCATATTCTTGAGCACAATTTAGATAAGCATCGAAGTTTCATCACCGTGCATCTGTATTCTTAGAAGTTGTGTCTTGAGAGTGTATTCCATAGATGTGGAATGAGGTGCATACGCCTTTTTAAGGGACAACCAAAGATCTCGAGAAGTGGTACCTTGAACATGGCGAAAAGCTTCTAAGATTGTAGAGATAATTAGCATACGGATGTGGGTGAAAGGGAAAAAGCGTACTTACGAGAGTTGTGAGCCGTTTTATCGACTGTGGTGAAAGATGAAATCATAGTCATAGTGATATTCTTCCTTTATTTTATTTTATTTAGGGTTCGACAGATGGCGAACGGCGACGGTGAGGCGATCGGAAGACAAATTGATTAGGGGTTTTGTTTGAAATTATATGAGGATCACAGTGGTGTTTTTGGTTTAACATAAATCGATGTCGTATGGCCAGAAAAGGCGAAAAATGTAGCCAGATTTTGTAAATTTCGTCGAACTATTGTGGCGGCGCGTAGTGTAGCTTGGCAGGTCCGATCGTTAAGATATTTTTAGGTTTGGGTTGGAATTAAATTCCGAACAGGAGGAGGTGAGGCATGGTGTTTAATTCGTAAAAGAGATAACATTGAGTGTGTAGCCAGGAAAAGGGGTGAGCATCGGTTCGAAACCGAACCGAACCGATAAAAACCGAACCGACCCGACAACTAAATAACGAAAAAATGTGAACCGAGAACCGAACCGACTAAAAACTATAGAAACCGAACCGAATAAGGTCGGTTCGAGCCGAATAAGTGTGTTCGAGCCGAATAAGTGTGTTTTGAACCTAACAAAACCAATTAAAACCAAAATAAATATACAAAACCGAAACCGAACCGAATAAGGTCGTTTCGGTTTGGTTTCGGCTCGGTTTCGGTCGGTTCGGATCAGTTTTCGGGTGGGTTTGCTTAACCCTACCATATAAATGTAGTATTGTAATTGTGTTTTATACATCACATAATGTATATATACTAATACTATGGCTTGGAGACCAAGCAAGTAACACTTAACCTAACAGGCCCATCTATACAATTGGACCGACCCATCTAATCTAGTTTCTTCTAACACAGAGAAATAAATAGATGAAAAAATGCAAACCTGCTCTTATGATACAAGAAAGAAAAAGCACCAATAAGTTGCAAATGGACACAACCTAAGAGGCCCATCTATGGACCGACCCATCTAATCTAGTTGCTTCTAACACGAGAAATAAATAGATGAAAAAGCACCAATAAGTTGCAAGCAGCAACCTGCCCCAAATCATGCAACCTGTAACCCTACTCTTTCCGATTTATTTTCGCCTTCAGTGATTCATTCATTCCATTTAGTCTTAAAACATACTAAAACATTTTGAATCACTCTACACAATATTAAGCTTTTATCAAACATCAACCAATCATATGCCATTCACATCCATCTCAAACAAGTAAATGTACGGGAGAAAACATATATTCGAGAAAACATATACATCCTACAACAAACATCACTAAATGCCACATCATAAATAGATATATGTACTGTTTTTTTCGGCATCAATGGGATAATTAACAGGGTATCAAGGGCAAAAAGTATGATGAAAAAAAAACCAAGCAAATAAATATCAAAATGGACTCATATATACAGAGACTGAACCACCGATCATGCATCAATTTTGAGAAGCGAGTTGAGGGATGTACTGTTGAACTTCTGAGCAAATCCTCGAATAACTAGTACAATAACATCTCTTAGGTGTCGTGTTTGGACCATTAAGTCTAATTCACTGTCACTATCCACAACAATTTTAAGTCGATGTTGGTCATTCCCAAAAGTCTCCACCTACACAAGTTCATGACATGAAAAAAGGTCAAAAATTTGGCATACTAAATTAAATTGATGGAACTACTTTCCACTCTCGAGTATTAATGTCCTTAGGTCAAATAATCCAAAATACTAAAAGTCAGATAGTCAGGTTAAGCTATAGGTTCATGATCATCTCAAAATTAACTCTCAAGTAAAGGTTGCGAAATCAGGAAATGCATCTTTCTGGACAGCCCAAAATAGAAACTGTTGCAGTTTGTGGAAGAGGGAATAGTAAAACGTAGTACTAGTACTAAAATATTTGTATGATTGAAATAATGGCATCTTAGTATATGGTGAAAAAAAAACACATACATGGAACGGAGGGGCATAGCTTCCACGAATATCGGTTGTTGTGAGAGAAATTTTGGAACCAGGCTTCACAACCTTCACTCTTTTCCTATTAACTTCCAATACTCTTCTCTCAAGACTACCTACCCCATTAACCTGCAATAGTAATTGAATACAGAAGTGATGATATTTTTGAAAGGACAATGTTGCCCCTTCCTCGCATGTATTTCTGATTATGAAGACGAAACAAAAGAAGAATTACCTTCTTTGAAGATCTGTCCTTGTCACATAACGTCTGTTGAAAAGACAAATGTTATGAGTACATGACATATGGAAATATATTAATAAACAAACGATGATCAAAAGTTCATACCTCAAACTTGACAGAGCCAAGTTCAAGCTTTTGTTTTACTTCCTTATGAACATCCGGTTCTGCAGATCATATATAAAGTCAGATATTTAATTAAAATCAAAGAGTACATAGAATAATTAACAATACCAAAAAAACTGCAAACACATGAAAAATCAACAGAAAAACAACCACCAAACATTGAACCATTACAGTTTTAGAGCAGAATATGGGAAATAGAAGTGGCGGAAGCATACCAACAGTTATTGGTGCAGTTGAAGCAGAAACCGGACACCCCTCAACCCCATCTTCTCTTATTGGGGTATAAATAGCCACCAAACGGTATCCCACATCATCAACATTTGCTTCATACATCCTTCCTGTCTCACCTACAGTTCAAAAAAAACAAAGCATCTATAATACCGAACCTGAAACCTGTTGATTAACTAATGCATGATCAGACATACCTGGAATTGAAATTAAATCTGGACTACCAACCATTGATCTTAGCCACTGGATTTTACTCTTACCCTCTTTTCCTCCAACATAGTTACCGCGAACTGCATATAAGTTTGTATGGAAACCTCTACCTTCAATTTCCAGCTTCTCTATTTTAGGAAATCCTGAAAAGAAACAAAACTTGATTGAAGACGTAATAATGTGATTAATAAAAAAATCACTTGACGGAATTCTACACATTGATATGTGAATATGTATGTGACAAAAGTATTACAGTAAAAATGAGAAGAGAAACACTTAAAATTTTATTGAATAATATGTGAAAAAAGTATTCCAGTGAAGAAATACACTAAGAGTAATAGAAAACAAAAATAAAACTAAACTGAGCTGTTGAAATGGAAATAGACCTGGGGAAATAGGAACAGTTTCAACATATGCCGGGTCACTAGATCTTCCAAATGTATCTGTTACAATGCACTCACACTTGAAGCAACAACCAATGTCATCAAATCGCAGCTTATAAGAGCAAGAACTTTGTGACTGTATTGGCTCAAACGCTTTGTTTCCCGTTTCAGAAGAAACATACCTGTCATTTAACAAACCATAATAAAGTAAGCACTTACTATTCTGAAGTGTAAGAGAAACAAGAAAAGAAGCATACAGAAAACAGAAAATAAAAAAGGTAATACAACATATATGCAAATACTAGAATTATAACCGTACTGCTTCAAATGAATTTTTTGGTAACACATTTACACTGTGGTTACTCAGATAAAATGTAAAACGCGTGTGTAAAATCAATTTATTACATAGTTTTGTGGTGTAGAGTTATACCACTGGTATCTGACATGTTTCTTGTACTTTTGCCAAACGTTTTGCTGCGCATCAGTCTGTGGGATAACTTCAATAGCAGTCAGTACTTCTCCCTCAACTGGTTTACCAGTAAGAGCAAGCATCTCAATTCTTGGAAGCTCTGAAATGCAACACATAAACACAATTTTAATTGAAAAGTAAACTCAATACAAAAGAAACTAAAAAAAATCAGTAAAAAGGAAACAGGACTACAACATGCTATTAATACCTGGGAAAATCAAATCAGTTGGCTCAGAAAGCTCCACCTCTCCAACAACTGAATCAGAACGAACTGGCGTGTACCTTTAATATGCACAGGTAAGTTTTCATAAATGTGTAGAAAATTCGAAGTAGTATCTTAAACCTTCCTATATGGGCTAATTCTTAAAATCGATTATCAAGAGTGTGCACGAATATTAAGAGCGAATAGCAACAAAGGTGAAGCAATTACCCAAACAACAATCTGCAATTATAATCTGAATCTGTAACTTCATATGTTTTGGAGTTAGCCCCATCAATTGCAACACTTGTTCCCTCAATAGTTTCTCTGTACCAACTAAAAATGCTTGATCCTTCATAACCACCAAAGTATTCCCCTTCGCCGGAATAAATGCTTAAGGACAATTGCTTTATGCTAACTTTGGAAACTACAGGATGAGCTGCCACAACATTTGACATGCATATGTTATAGATATACCACAAGCAAACAAATAAATAACAGAGGAACACGAATCTACCTGGAATTACGGGATTGTTGCAAATGGAAACCATAGGTTTTCCAGAATTTCCATCTGCACGAGTCGGGATCCAATACAAAGCCAAATATGCCCCCACGTCTTCCAGTGATGGAGTATATGTTCTGCGGAAAGAAATAATTAACCATTAGCCAAAGGAGTGCATACGAAATAAAATAAATTAATGTTGAAATATTGTGCAGAATTACTTCCACAAAACTTACAATGAATTCCCGCATATAGTCACATCCTCACGAGCATCTGATATATCCATCAAAGCAGATGCATCAAGTTTGGAATGAGTTCTGTACCAAATATACTTCCCATCCCCTTCTTGTACCAACAGTTATGTTTTCAGAGGAACCAGTGCTTGTCTCACAGCAATCAGAATTAGAAAGTTCCAAACCCACAGGTTCAGCTGACAGCCAAAGTTGAGATCATACAAATTTGATTCATTAGATTATTTTCTTTTCTTATCATGCTCTCACCAATCAGACAGACAAACAAAAGAGTAATTAATCTGCAAACATGCAGATATACTCACCGGGTGCAATTGGGCCAGATACAATACTCTTTGGGCTCCCTTTAACTCATCTTCTCGAAAACTGGTGTATACACAAGCTCAACACCCCATCCACCCACATCCTTTTCTTAAGTTAAATCTAAATGCTTGATAAGAAATATACATCACTTGTGTAGTAAGTCATAGGATACTAGTCAATGTATTTGTGACTCATACATACTTGCAAGTTAAAAAGATAAAACTCACCACCAGAATGTAGTTTTTCCTTGCGACGGTTATCCTTCATTCTAAACCATTCAAAGAAGCAAGCTCCTTTCACCCTGAAAAGATTAAGTTAAAAGGTTGAATTGCAATATTCTCCAATATGAATTTTCCGTACCCTCGACTTCTTTTTTAAAAGTGGTGAATGTTGTCTTACCCTCCCACTATAAGATGCAAATGAAGATTTTATTTAAGTTCAAAAACTGTCATTCCACCAGTGAGCCATGAAACTCGAGTGACTGACAAGTTGGTGGACCTAAAATATAAAACATTCAGAATTTTTACAACTGTCATTGAGCTTTGACTTATGAAGGTATTATTATAACAAGTGTATGATAAAATAGGGTGAAAATTCACTGTCATCTACAGATATCATTGAGGAATACAGGATGGTACTGGTCCAATCTGCTCAGATAATACAATAGGCCCACGGGCACAATCTTTTCTCACGGGCTCACATGAAACTGATATAAAAATAGCAATTATCATAAGTTGAAAGCAAGTATGGATGACGCCCTGATGGTAGCATCTGCAATTCATTTTGGCATACCATTGAGCTAGTATGTACACATCAAATTACTAATTAGCTATTAGATACTACCTGAGATATATTATTATTTTCCCATAAACAAATCATATGGTCTAGTTTCCACGATTCCAGTGAAAAATAGGATTACAACCCTAATAATTACATCAAGTCTATTATGAAAGTATTATGAAGTTCCAAATTATCGCATGTACCCTGAACCAGCGGAAAATAGAGTCTCCCTCTTCACCGCCCCAATATTGTTTTTTAACATGTAATGTTTTGCCTTCAACTGCAGTCCCAGCCACTTGTAGTGAAAGCAATCTAGGGCTTCCTGATATAAAAAAATAATTATTACAAGATAAAAATTTAGATAATAATGGCCGAAAATTTTTAACATAGAATTTCGACACAAAACATATTGTCATATAAATTTGAATGTACTCTGAGAGAAGTATGCACATACTCTTATTACAAAATAAACACGTGACATATTTTGAGTGGGTATACAGGAAATTTAACTAATGTGAGCAAATGTTAGTACCTGGTTGAACACGCTCTTGTCCCATGCATGTTCTTGGTTCCCCAACAATCCCATCATCACGTAATGGAGTACATGTAAAAGAGATAAATTTACCAATAGCATCTTTAGTGACACTGTATTGAAGAGAACCTGAAACCTCAGGTATCAACGTACCAGGGTCAGTCTCAACCTGCAGATAAGCAGTGAGCAGGTGAGTTACATGGTAAGAAGCATTGGCATAAAACTTTGAAATATAAATAAAAATTATTGTTACAATGATAGATATTGTAGAAATTCTGAATAGTGAAATACCTCATGAAGATACCAATTGTAAATACTCTTTCCTTCATGACCTCCTATGTACCCATAAGATGCTGTAAGTATTCCACCTTCAGAGTAGTCACCGGTTATGGATAAGAAATTCAAGTTTGGGGGAAGAGCTGCAAAGAACAAACAAGGTTAAGAAGCTTGTACCACTAAAACTGTTGAGCAGTGTCGTTACTTTACACCGGCATTATAGTTAGATCATTGTTCTTAGGTGAAAAAAGTGGCCGGAATGAACTTGCAAGGTTTAAACATTGGTATCACGTCTAACAAGTACTATATAACATACAAGAAAAAACCAATAAGCTGCATGCACTCAAGTCCATCATATTTTTTGACTACTCAAGAAAAATTACTACACCAAAGATATCAAGATATAAATTAAAAATAAGATGGTTGTATAAAGTCGAGAGCAACATGATTATACCAACATCCTTTAGTTACTAGAAAAATGTTGAACAATCTTACACAGATTCTATTCTTATCTTTGTGAAACATATTAATATAGTTAAGTAATTCACTTACTTTCAACTGCTCTATCTGATATAATGTATGCCGGTTCACCAGATTCACCATCTGCATGCACAGGAGTGAACTTGGCAACTATATAGCAACCAACAGCTCCTAAAGGTATGCGAAATGCCTGGAATGGAACATAAGTTCACAACTAAAATCATTTGATAATAAATGTATCAAGTATAAGCACCCATGATTAGACCACCAACCTTAGCGAATTTGGATGTGCTAAATGCTTCTAGACCATTCTCACCATCAAGAATTGAGGAAAATGTTTTGAACCACTGAACTTTGCAAGTACTTTCTGTGGCTCCAGTTACTATAGCAGTAACTGTAAACTTATTCCCTCCTTTTAGATCACAATTATCTGTAGGTGTGTAACTTTCGTGGAGCTGTAATTAAATTACTCTGATTAGACATAAGAGTTTGAACTATAGTTAAAATATAAAATAAAACCGATTTGTCATTTAGCCTCTAGATGGTTGAGCAAATTTTGTTCACTCTTAATTCTATTAGACTACTCTAACCAGAAAGAGATGATAAAAAGTGTGTTATATTGGTGCTCTCTGGAAATTAATATTTCACTGGCTTCAACTGATGTAGTTTTATTAACCATTCCCATTTTCAACCATACTTTTTTCAATTAAAGGCCAAATTTAGGAAGACTTTTTATCCAAAGCAAGATTTGCCTTTAGTCTTCTCTATTGTAGAACAAACACTAATTCCTAAGCAGCGTTAGTCGTATAAACGTACCTCGCTTAACTATTGAAGACAGTGTTGAAGTAGATTTTCCTTCGTGACCTGTAGTTTCAGATGTCAATGGAAAACTAAATTAAACTAATGCAAAGTCAATAGCTTATAGGTTAAAAATATTGCAAATGAATAATAAATTATAGATTATGGGTTAATTAGAGGACAAAACTTTTGTGCTTGTTGCAGAATATGTAGCTAATAGCTTATAGCTACTTTGAAATACTAAAGTTATGTGGACTAACCCTCAAGATTTACAGGAAGATACACAAAAGCCAATCGTGAACCAACATCTTCCTTAGACAATGTATACTCACTCGTGCCAGTTAACACCGATACAAAGTCTCTGTCAACACAACATAATTGTAGAATATATTAGTAACAGGTGTTAGAAAAGCTAACAGAATTTACCTAATTTATGAAACTATTACTTTTCATGATTGTAAAAACATTTCAGCTAATCTCTTGTATTTCTACTAGCAGATAATAAAAAATAATATATTAAAAGAAGCCACTAACCTGATCTCGTTCTCACGCAACCTTCAATTTTGCGTTGTGGACTTCTTTTCCTCCAAAGTACACGCCTAACCCACTAATAGTATTACCTTCAACAAAATCTCCAATTATTTGCACATCATTAACTGATGGAGGAGCTGCAAATAGCGAAACAGAGACATTTATAAACGTGGCATTGAATTTCAGAACGAATCATGCAGCAGATCGAAATAAGATTAACAAGCATCATATGAGCATAAGACCATAAGAAACCCACCTGATTTTATATAATCTGTGATGGCATATTGAGGCTCTCCTTTAGTTCCTTCTTGCGTTACAGGAGTGTACATATAAACCAGGCATGATTCAACGTCATCTAGAGTCAATTTATATTCCTCGCTTTCTGCACCATTAATCACCACTGGACTACCATTCCATCTTCTCCTTAACCAACTGGAAAGTAAGAAGTATTAAGAAAATCTGTTAGGTATAAGTAAAGGATACAATTGCAATACGTATACACCAAGTCAAACTGCAGTCAACTAAAATGACTCACCTAGAAATGCCTTTTGCTGGGGTCCCACCACACCATGCAACCTCGGGGTAGCCTGTAATCACATTTCCCTCCACTAGTTCTCCACGAACATCAAGCTTCAGAACCTTTGGGCACCTGGTTCCTATGCAAATTTGAAATTATCATATACCATTATATAAAGGAGGAACCACTCTCTTAAAATTTCAACTTTAAACTTTCAACATTTTCTAAAATAAGTTTGAAACAATCCTACTTCATTTTATGCATATTATCCAACCCTAAAAATATCCATTTGTTTACATTTGTGCAACCATTCTTACACAACCTCTTTTTTAGACAAAAACATTTAGGATTTAGGTCTCACATCCAAAAATCAATAATCTTTTTTATACATTAAAAAGTCCCTATTATTACTAAAAAATTGCTCATTGTCAAATTACATTCCTAAATTAATAAGGTATAACCGAAAAATATTACTCACGGAAAATTTTAATTGCACGGTACCCATCGCAGCAACGCGCGGGTACCATGCTAGTATATTAAAAATAGAAACATTACTCAAGAGCTAAATTTTTCATATGTCGGAAATATATACCTGGAGAAACAAGTGAAGATATAGCAAAAATAGGAGCAAATCTAGTATCTCCCACAACAGGGGTACACTCCACCCTTAAGATCTTGCCAACGTCGTCGCGTTTTGGCCAGTATACCTTGCAAAATAAAGGTCCCACAACATGAAATATAATCACATATAGTCTATCAATGATAAGTAAGCAAGTTAAGAACCACAAAGGCACAAACAAACACTTTAGTTACCTCGGCAGTAGCATCTGGTATTGGAGTAAACTTTGAAAGACTTGACCCTCCGATGAACCATTGATAATTCAAATCTAATTCCGACTCTTCATTTATAGTCTTATCTTTGGTAAAAAGAAAGTGGCAGATACAAGCATCTTCTTCAAATGGTTGATCAACTGAGGCTTCCATGAGCATGTAACCAGGTGGGAAATGGTCCTTCCATTGTTCGACCAGAAAATTGAAAGTTGACTCTGTTCATTATTAATATGGTATTACTCAGAATTGCACTAGTCAATTAGTAAAACCATCAAAGAGCATTATAAATTTTGATGCATTAGAAAACATTAAAAACTGTCTCCTGAACTTTTCAACTTAACGTTGTTGCCATACAGTAATTTGACCTTCAAGAGGGTATTAAGATATTGAACATTTCATCAATGAGATTTTACTACTGAAGAAACAACAATAGTGATTCCATAAAGTTCACCTGTGGCTTGTTTAGAGCTGCAAAACTCCCATCCTTTTGCAATGCACACTGCTGTATGTGCAGGATACTTTTTTGCATATGTGATTTCTTTAGGAGAAAGATCTGGCAAGAATTGTATTGGAAGATGCACATTAGGGAAACATCGATAATAACTTAATTTGCACGTGTTTATATTTTGGTGCAAGACATGTGAACAAAAATAAGCTGAACTTGACAGCTAAATTGGTACTTCACAAGTATCAGCAAAATCCGAATAAAAGCAAAAACTTGAAATATTTCAAGCACACGATACACAATCCAAAATTGAGTACAGATATATACTAACTATCTAACTGCAAATATAAAGAGACCAAAATAAGAGAATTTGTATGAATTATATGTTGCAATGACTTAAAAAATACAGTATATGGTAGCCAATATAATCATCAGATAAACACTAACTAATACACAAGAACTATCAAGTTGAAATTATCACTTCTATATAGTAACAACAAGATATAAACAGGCTCGTAATAAGATTTCATTTAGAATACAGTATTTATAAGTAAACATTTATGAGGTTTGATATCAAAGAGACTATCACATACCTATATCGTTGAACTTTTTCAGTGTTGGGCCAACAAGCAAAATAGAAGCTGCTTCTACATGTGCCATCTCAAGTATAGGATTCTCCTCTAAACGCAAATGCTGCAGCATATATAACAATGCATTATATCAAATAACCTTAAGCATGTTTGTGTGAGTTCATTCTTAAGAAGCTACAATAGTAAGTACATAAAGATAAAGTATTTATATTCAAAATGTATCCTAACTACAGTAATGTGTCAACTGCGTAAACACTGATAATATATCAATTTGTAAGAGAATTTAGGTATAAATTATTCTGAGATCATACAACTTGTACCAATTATTTTGTATCGAAGCACTTTATCTAGTTGGATGGATAAGTAATAGAAATGTGAACTTGCCTCAAGTGATGGTAGAGATGGAAAACCCTTCAGCGTTGATATTTTATTCTTGCTAGCAGCTAGTACCTGTAAACAACCAAAAGGTCAGAGAATGACATAAACAAAGCCGGATACAAAAAGGTGATTAGAGGATGAAAGAAACCTGTAATCGTGGCTGACTTGCCATTGAAAGAGACTTTAACTTATTTTGTGCAACTGACAGAAACTGGAACAAGGAAAAAAATTAGAATTAAGCGTAAATGTTTCTATCATAGGTATATTAAGAGCATAAACCAAATGCTTTACCTCTAAATTTGGAAGTTCAGGAAGCGTTGTAAGTGATGTGATTTGATTCCCAGCAAGGTAGAGTTGCTACAAGAGTTGAGAACGGAAATAAATTATATCAGTTGTTAAAATAGTTCATTACTTGCAGCCATTTAAGAGATGAATACAATGTGAGAAAGTAACCTGCAAAGCTTTACAGGCTTCAAGTGGTTCAAACCCAGGCCCTTTAAACTCATTAAAGCTCAAATCGAGAACCTACAAATAGGCACAACAGTCATTTACAGATAAGTCAACCATCCTACTTGTCAAGGGGATGAGGCAAAAGGAAACTCGTATACAAACCTTCACCAGCTTCAGTCTTTCGATGCCTTCTAATGACGATAGCAAGTTGTCTCTAAGATATACAAACTGCCACACACACACAAAATAAATCAGTCAATAAGCTTTTCTAATAAATGCACATAGCATAAGTACATATCAGCCATAACTGTGAACTGATTAATGAACTTTTAAAGAGCAAGCTTTTCAGCATAGTTTTTAATATAACAGTTTTCGATATGAAAGTGATGATCAAACAATTCATATATACAGATCAGCTTACCTCCAAATTCGGAGACAAGTTCAGCCCGTTAGCTTTCAGAGTACGAATTCTGTGACCCCTACGATCCATCCTCTGCTATCATTCGATAAAGGAAATAAAATAGTAAACAAAATGTGCATTTGGATGCAAAGATGCTTCTCATCTCTATAAAAATCAAAATTAAAAACAAACTTCTAGAAACAAGATCACTTGTAGTTAATGGAAGTGATTATAAGAAGCAAATTTTTACCACATCGTCGCTGGCTTTGATCTCAACTTTGGGAAGCATGATTAAACGAGATACCCTAACTTCATTAGATGCTGCTTTTCTTTGACTTGAGGCAGTAGACATTCTTTCTCGTGAAGATGTAAGAGTTCCCGATTTTGATCCACTAGAGACTGCTGACGAAGAAGAGAGCCTCGAGGCAGGTGTCCTCGTTGTGCTGCTTGTTGTGCTGTCTATAGACGCTGCAGGAACCCTCGATGATGAAGACAGTGATGTAGGCGATTTTACATTACTACCCACAGTTCTAGATACTCTAACAACAGGAGAAGCAACTGACTTCTTCGTTTCAGACGAGCTTGCAGTAACCGTAGCTTTGCCAGCTGGCGAAGGTAATGAACTCCTTCGGGCTTCAGGAAGAGACCGCCTTAACGGCTCTTTGGAGGCCGAACTAACACTGCCGATCGGCTTCTTAACTGGGACTTGTTGTACGCTCCCAGTGCTATTCCTTCTAACAGCAGGAGTGGCATTGCCATTATCTGTGGTCGGTTTTCTTAAAGTAGTTTTGGCAGCCACGTTGGAAACGCTTTTGGGTTCTATTTTTTTCTGGGTGGTTCCAGTGGTAGAAGCAGAAACTTTCAAAGATGATGAAAGAGTTGGTTTAATAAGTCTTCCTGTTGCTGCTTTGACGCTCTCGGATGAAGTCGGGACCTTGTCTAAAGATCCCTCCCCTCCTTCCATTTCACTCTACCCGTTTCCACAACTAATCAGCTTAAACGGTTACCTGCAATTGAAAAGGCACACAAATAATAATAAGCGAAATGCCAGTGTGATAAACAAACATAACAACGTGTGACAAACAAAATAATATGCTAAACTTAAAGCGAACACAAAAACGTCATAAGTAACCAACCACTAGAATGAAGATAAGAAGTTTTTATGTTGATCCGTTACACAGATTATGCAGTGATAAAGGCGTCTAATTTAGTCAATTCCATGATGCCTAACGAAAAGGCAAAAAATAGGCCAAATTATGAATAAGTAAACAAGAATTAATTGCAGATTGGTAATAATTGAGCAATCAAGTTAAACAAATGAAGTGTACTATTCGATACATGCATTATTATACATTCATACCTAAATAGACAGTGACAGCATAAACTGGAAATCAGTTTTTTTTTTTTAAGAACGGCAAATTTTTACAACTTACAGCACCTATCTCACAAATTATATTTCACATGTCTCCAACGAGACTTGAACCTACAACCTCTAAGTTGACAGGCCACTCACATGAGTTATAATTAAGTAAAATTACGCGAATTATATCCGTCGCGTGCATAAACAAGCGCGCCGCAATTCATACAAAAGCTAGGTCAAAATAATGTACTAGTTTGAATTTAATTGATACGCATAGTTTTGCGTATGAATTACGACTACACTAATTATAAATTCAAAGTATATTATTATTAAGAAGCGAATTGCATGTACAGCAAAAAAATTAAACAAAAAATAAGCTAATTAACAAATATGACAAGAGTAAACTAAAATTAAACTTAAAAAAAAGGTAAATAATAAGTGTATATGATACCTGCATCATATTCAAACAGAAGATAGTAGTAAATGAAAATGTGTGTCAGTGGAGATCTGGTGGAGAAGCAGAATAAGTCGTCAGTCGGTGATTACCGTTGAGCAAAACACTAATAATAATTAGGGTTTAATTCACTTAATAAGTACAATTTAATTAAATTAAATAAATAAAAAAAGAGAGAGAGTTGGTGACGATGATTGGGAAAGTGAAAGTGACTGGATGGTGGGGGTGGGAGGGAAAATAAATTTTTTTCCAACAAGCTTTGTATTCGTGCGCGGCAAATAATACTCACACACGCCTGACGATGTGCAGCGGCAAATAACTGTATTTGTGAAATCGTAAATTTGGATCGATTCTTGATGCAAAGTATGTGTTTTTTGAAATAAATATTGTGTGTATATTTTAAAAGTTGTCAAATTTAAAATTAATCAAGTTTAAAGTTTATTAAGGTGGTGTTTGAATTCGAATTAATTACTAACTTAATATGAAAATAACTGAATTTATAAAGTTATATGAAAATTGTTTGTTTATTACCTGTTAGAGAAATATGACTTAAAATAAAAAATGATAAAATAAAACTGAAAGTGTCTGCATTAAGTCATCTCTTAATTAAACATCACTTAATACAAAATTTAAATAAACAAGCCCTAAATGGTATTGAGAGTAATTTAGACAAACTATATTAGTTTAAGTTTCAAAAAAAAGAGATACGCTCTTTATAAGTAGTAAAGATATTCTATTGATAAATTATTACTGTAATTCCTCGGTCCCAAAATATTTATTCGGTGAAAAAAAATTAAAAATATGTCAATATTGCAGTTTTTCTTTCTTACATTTTACATGATGATAGTTTTACCTTTAAGTAATTCGTTTATAACTTTTTAAAATTTATAATGATAACTTCAAGTCGAGCTAATATGAGAAACTCAATCTAAATTCCTATCTATTTTATGAGAAATTTGTAAAGGTTAAAAGGTAGTTCGAGTTATTAGATCACAAAATGTGTTCAACGGACACACGTTAAGTGCTATGGAAAATAAATAAACAAAAGTGTAGGTTATGAAATCTGACAATTTGTTTAATTAAATTACTAATTTTTCGGTTCCATAATAAGTGTCTACATTGTTATTTTTGGATGTACCAAAACAAACATCCACTTTGTATTCCAATCAATGAAAAAGAAGTTTAGTTGGTGAAAATAATATTTGATTAGTGAAAAGTGTAATTAGTTACATTTTTAAAACTTTGTTTACTTTGAAACTAAACACTTATTATGTTAATTTTTAGGTTTTATTAGTGTTATTAAATACATTTTTTGGTTTAAAAGAGAAATATACGTTTATTTTATGTTTAGAGAAAAAAAAAACAATTTCATATATACCTTGACATTTCCTTTTTAAATGAAGGTGATTTGCACACTACACTTTTTGATTGGCACACTCTAAAATATATGTTTTTGACATTTATACCCTTATGCTAATAGAAGTAATAGGTGAAAAGGAGAAAGTGGTGTAGGGGTCAAATGTTAAGACACATATTTTAGAGTGTGTCAATCAAAAAGTGAAGTGTGCAAATCACCTCCTTTTTATGAAAGGATATGATTCTTTAAAGTTAGTATGAACATGATAGGTCATGTTCTATCATAAAAATAAAAATAAAAACAGGTCTTGCAAAAGACCTTATATTTTTATTTGTAATGTAACATGACCGATAATGTTTATATTAACTTTAGAGAATGCATATTCTTTATAAATGGGATGTCATTACTACAGATTTGATGCAATAAATAGGACTTTAAAACCATATTTGTTGCATTTACTCTAAGAAAGCTTTGAGAAATGTTGCTATATTTACTTTTAGCCAGACAAGTTTCAAGATGACGCTTGCCATTTGACTTCTTGTCCCAAACTATTTATTTTCAGAATTAAGAGGTGTTCTACATCCACAAAATGTTTACAAAAATTTTTCTCACAAAATGATTTGTCATGCATCCATTAGGAGTTATGAATGTAAAAGGTAGAAAGAGAATTTATTAAGATTAATTTGATTGGTGACAAGTCATTTTGTGGAACTTTGTTTGTAAAAATTTTGTGGATGTAGTATTTTCCCAGAATTAAATATACTTTTTGTATTTATGATTAACAATTGATAATTTTATATTTTCTTAATGACTAAAAAAACATTTTATTCGAGTATAACATTATGCTACATTTACTTTTCTTGAAATGTGATATTTCTTTTAAAAGACATTTTTATTCTATCATTAGAAGTGGAATATCACTTTCAAAGTGCACAAACAGAATCATTCTTTTTAGAAAGTAAAACAATGTGAGAATCCAAAGGACATCCATTACTGAAAAATTTCACTATTCAACATGTTAGTTTTCACATTTAGGTGCGTTTAGTTCGGGTAAATTGGAGGGAATTCATGGCATTTGTATTTTAATTTACTTCAAACATTGTGTTTGATATCCTAAATGAAGCAAATTAAAATTTTATAAATTACTAAAATGGAGAGAATTAAAATGCCTCAAAAAAGTGAGAAAATTGAATTTACCTAGAAACATTTTTTTTATAAATAACCAATTAGATCAACATACTATTTTTACTTTTTTTCTTGTTGTTTTTGTTGTATCTTTTTCTTGTTGTTTTTGTTGATCGGGTTCGGGTCAATTTGGGTCGAGTCAAAGCTAGAAATTACATACCCAAACCCGACCCTATTTGAATTTGGCTTAGCCGGGTTAGGGTCAATTTGCGTCGGTCAACTCGGGTCGGGTCCATTCGGGTTCGGTTAACCCCGAATATGAGTCAAACGTAATAAAATTGCCTATTTTATACTCATTTAAATAGAAAATTTATATTAAAAATAAAAATCTTTACTCGGGTCATCGGGTGGACCCGAACCTGAGTTAGCCAAAAAAAATCAACCCGATACTCGGCCATTTTTAGTATTCAGGTTACTCGGGTTGACCCGAATAACTCGAATATAACTTTTAACCCGAGTAACCCGACCCGAATAGACTTAATCGGGTTCGGGACTGGGTTTCTTGTCACCTTATCTGTCACTCCCTAAAAAGATGCAATAATAAATATAAGGACAAATTTCAAAATACTATGAATTTCTGTCAATCAAACATGCAAAGATATTTTAAATTCCGAAATTTTAAATACTCAAGAATTGAAATTTCTTGGAATTTAGAATTCCGGAATTTCAAATTCTTGAACCAAAACGCCACCTTAGTTTAGACAAATTTACCGAGACCAATAAAAAATGTGACATGGGTATATCTATATCTATATCCATATTATATAAAAGGGTTTACACTTTATTGTTAAATGTTGATAAATTAAGAAAATTATATATCTATATATGTACAGCTGTACTATATATAAAGGGTTTTGCACCTAATGTTGAAAAATTAAGATAACTATATACAGAAATCATAATTTCATTCAGTTAAATAGTTTTAATCCTCAAATCCTTAAACTTTTATTATTTTTCGTTTATAACTCATAAACTATTTTATCACAACAACTATATGCCGCTATAAAATACTGTTGATATGTACGGATACTCATCTAGTATTTATAAAGGATTTACATCCTATTGTTGATTGTTGAAAAATAAAATTAGAAAAACTATATATGAAAATCATAAACTTTATTATTATTTTTGTTTATAACCCATATTATTTTCATTCAGTTTAAATTCATTGGAAAGATCCCGATCAATATTTTTTGGGGAGGTTCTCACGAAGCTAGAAAACTAGCTTGGATTAAATGGGAAAATTGTAACACCCTCAAATCTGGGTAGCAGCGGAATGTTGAATATCCGAGGGCGTTACTTCATAGATCAATAGCACAAGATGGCGGCGTTCATCTTCCTTGATCAAATCCTTAATTCTTCCTGATCTCCCTTACTTATTTTTAAAAACTAAATTAATAGTTCTCTCTTCAATCCAAATCCTCTCCTTTTACTCCTTGAACCATCTTTTTTGTTAGATTCCTTTTTTTTTATGGAGGCTAGGTTTCGTAGCAATGTTGATCACACCCGGTCGATTTCCAAATCCATTTTTGTTACGAACTTTCCGGATAAAACTAGATCTAAAGATCTGTGGGAGGTGTGCCAGGGCTATGGGACGGTCGTTGATGTTTACATTCCTAATCGTAAATCCAAAGCTGGAAAACATTTCGCTTTCGTTCGATTTATTAGGGTAGATAATATTGATCGACTTGTGGGAAACTTGTATACTCTATGGATTGGACGTATGCATTTACATGTTAACGTTGTTCGGTTTGAGCGATATCGGCCTACTAATCCAATCAAACCTGATGTTACTAGGATGTCTTCTTTTGCTTCGGTTCTAAAAGGTAACGCAAATAATCTTTTTCCTACAACTTCATTACCTGACATGGTTTTGGATGACGAATGTGTGGTGAAACATAATCTTGATAATTTTGTCATGGGGGAAGTCAAGGATTTCTCCTCTATTAATAACTTACGTGTTCTTTTATCGAATGATGGGTTCCAAAAGGTGAAACTTGCATACTTTGGTGGTTTGTGGGTTATGATTGAGATGGCATCGATTAAGTCCAAAAAGAGTTTCATGAAGCATATTGGTATTGCATCCTGGTTTAATCATTTATGTGATGCTCAATCTAATTTTGTCTCTCGGGAACGGATTGTCTGGGTTGATATTGAGGGAGTCCCTTTACATGCATGGTCACGTTCTGCTTTTCTTAAGATTGGGGCTCGTTGGGGAGAAGTGATGGAACTTGAAGAAAGTAAGGATGATTGTTTTGCTCGTAAACGTATTTGTATTAAGACGAAGCAAGAAGACAATATTCTTGAGAAGTTTAAGATCATTGTTCGTGGTAAAAATTTTGTCCTTAGAGCTAAAGAGTTATTCGTTTGGTCTCCGATGTTCAAAGATAGTACTGAAGCCGTGTTTTGTTCTGATGATGAGTCTCTTAAGGAAGACGATGGGATAAGTGTTGACTCAAATAATCATGTAGATTCGGATGCTAAAAGTGATGTTGAAGGTGTGTCAGACACAGTTTTTGAAGACCAAGACAATAAGCCTGGGAAGGAGCAAGCTCCGATTCAGTCACCTAAGGATAAGGAGCTTTCTAGCGATCCTTTCAACCTATACAACCTTCTTAACAAACAAGACAAAGGTGAGACAAACTCTGGGTTGGGTTCAAGCATTCCTTTCCCACCTGGATTTACACCCGAGAGAATCAATACTCGTAATGATGCTCAGGAAGATATAGTATCGGACCATGATAAGTCTAAATGTCATTCTGATGGCTTTAGTTCTCGCATTGTTGAGGATGCTCAACCACTTAACGAACATCCATCTTCTGACTCCCTAGATGTCGGACATGGATACAAAAAAGGTGGCTCTGTTTTGGAGGTTTTAGATGATATGATTAAGATTGGGCAAACTATGAGATTTTCTATGGAAGGATGCAAGAAGGATATGGAGAACATAATCGGTTCACTAGGAGATCATAATGGTTTCCAATGAACTGTTTATCGCTAAACATTCAAGGCCTAGGATCCAAGGCCAAGAAAGACTGGATCAAGGAGTTAAATGTTAAGCATAAGGTGAATTTTTTGTCTATTCAAGAAACTAAGATGGATGGCATTTCCGATATGGACGTCAAACTGTTATGGGGTAACTATAAGTTCGAGTATATATTCAGTGAAGCTGTAGGATATTCGGGTGGCATTTTAAGCGTGTGGGATCCAAGTGTGTTTCGTAAAGAGCAACACATTATCTCGGACAACTTTGTTGCTTTATACGGATCTTGGATTCCAAATAAGGTTACGGTTTTAATGATCTCCATCTATGCTCCTCAGTCTCTTACTTGCAAACGTTCGTTGTGGAGTTACATTTCGTCTCTTATCAGTCGTTGGAATGGTGAGTGTATGGTCATGGGTGACTTTAACGAAGTGAGATGTTTGGAAGAACGTATGGGATCGGTGTTCAATGTGCAAGGAGCAAACGCGTTTAATAATTTCATATCGAATTCGGGGCTTGTAGAAATTCAGTTGGAAGGTTTCTCATTTACGTGGTCTCATCCGTCGGCTACTAAAATGAGTAAATTAGACTATTTTCTTGTTTCAGAAGGTTTAGTCTCTTTATTCCCTTACCTTTCGGGTATATGCCTTGATAGACATCTCTCGGATCATAGACCTATTTTACTTCGGGAGGTGGTCTCCGATTACGGTCCTACCCCATTTCGTGTTTTCCACTCTTGGTTTAGTTTGCAAGGTTTCGATTAAATGGTGATTCAAACTTGGAACGACATCGACCTTGATGACAATAATGGGATGGTTCGTTTCAAGAAGAAGTTGCAAATTTTGAAAAAGGAGATTCTGTCTTGGGTACATGCTCACAAGCTGAATCAGTCGAGTCGTCTCACGGATCTTCGATCCAAGTTGAGCGACATAGACAAAGTTTTAGACCAAGGGGGTGTAACTGACGATATCCTACTATCTCGGTTAGATCTATTGAAACAATTGCAAGACATCAAGGCCTCTGATGGCCGTGATTATTTACAAAAGGCCAAGATCAAGTGGGTTATAGAGGGAAATGAGAACTCTAAGTTCTTTCACGGTATTATCAATCGTAAACGAGCTAATCTGGCGATCAAAGGAGTGATGGTTGATGGTGAATGGGTGGACGAACCTTGCCGCGTCAAAGAAGATTTTCACTCGCATTTTGTTACTCGATTTCAAACCCCGGGTCTAAATTTTTGTAAGCTTAATTTCTCATTTCCCGAGCGGTTGAATTCTGATCAGGTCATTGAGCTGGAGTGTCCAGTTACCAAGGAAGAAATCAGAAAAGCGGTGTGGGGTTGTGGAGAGAACAAATCTCCTGGACCGGATGGTTATACCTTTGAGTTTTTTCGTAAGTTTTGGGACACCATTGGATCTGATCTATGCGTTGCGGTCGAATGGTTCTTTGAGCATAGCTCGTTTACTAAAGGATGTAACTCCTCTTTTGTAGCTCTGATTCCGAAAACCAATGACCCTAAGTTCGTTAATGACTATCGCCCAATCAGTTTGATTGGGAGTCTCTACAAGGTTGTTGCTAAAGTGTTAGCCACTCGCCTTTCGTCGATTATCCCTGCCCTTATTTCGGATGTTCAAACTGCGTTCCTTCCTAACAGACAAATTCTCGATGGTCCGTTTATTATTAACGAATTGTTATCTTGGTGTAAGCATAAAAAGCAACAGGCTATGATGTTTAAAATCGACTTTGCTAAAGCATATGATTCTATAAGGTGGGACTACTTAGATGATGTTCTTCGAGCTTTTGGTTTTGGTTCTAAATGGTGTTCATGGATTAGTGGCTGTTTACATTCGGGTATGGCTTCAGTCCTGCTTAACGGAAGTCCAACCTCCGAATTCCAATTCCAGTGCGGGTTAAAACAAGGGGATCCGTTGGCTCCATATCTTTTTATTCTTATAATGGAGTCCCTCCATTTATCGTTTACTAGGGCTGCTGATGCGGGTATTTTCAAGGGTATTCAGATTGGTCCTTCTTTTAATATCTCTCACCTTTTTTATGCGGACGATGCGATTTTTATTGGCGAGTGGTCCACTGCTAATCTTTTGGGTATTACTCGCATTCTCCATTATTTTTCTCTATTGTCAGGCCTCAAGATTAATCTTATTAAAAGCCAGCTTCTTGGTATTGGGATCTCGAATGATATTGTAGCTGCTGCTGCTTTGACTCTTGGGTGTTCGGTTTTGAAAACCCCTTTCAAATATTTAGGGGTGATGGTTGGCGGTAATAACTCGACTACTCAGGCGTGGGACGACACGATAAACAAACTTAAGGCTCGGCTATCTAATTGGAAGCTTAAAACCCTTTCTGTTGGAGGTCGTCTTACGCTTCTTAAGTCGGTTCTAGGGTCGTCTCCTATATATACCATGTCCATTTACAAGGTGCCTAAGTCGGTGTTACACTTGATGGAGTCCATTCGAAGGAATTTTTTCAACGGAGTTCAAAATAATGAGAGGAAAATCACTTGGGTTAAATGGTCTAAGGTTCTAGCATCAAAGAAGTTTGGAGGCCTAGGTGTCTCTAGTTTCTTTGCCTTAAATAGGGCGCTTTTGTTTAAATGGATGTGGAGATTTATATCGCGGGATAATTCTCTGTGGTGCCGTTTTATTACTTCCATGCATGGCTCTACGTTATCTTGTTCATCGCCGTTTCGTTTCTCGACTTGGAACTCCATTATTCGGGAAGTTAATCTGCTCAAAGACCGAGGTGCTGATTTTCTTTCTCATTGTCATATTCGAGTGGGAAATGGTCTTACCACGCAATTCTGGAATGATGTTTGGATTGGAGACTCTCATCTTTGCCTTATGTTCCCGCGTATCTATGCTTTGGAGATAAATAAAGGTTGCACAGTGGCCGAAAAGCTGCAGAATCCGGTCACTCTTTCTTTTCGTCGCACAATTAGAGGAGGGGTCGAAGCTTCTCAGCTAGACCATTTGATAAAGACTGTTGAAGCAACGATCTTGACTAACTTGGAAGATAGATGGGTTTGGGATTTGAACGGAGAAGGTGTTTTTCGGGTTAAAGACGCGCGCTCCCTCCTTGATGATTGTTTTCTTCCTAAAGATTCTATTGCTACCAGATGGGTCAAGTTCATTCCGATAAAGATAAATGTGTTCGCTTGGAAGGTGTTTCTTGATCGGTTACCTACCCGTCTTAATTTGTCGACGCGCGGTATCCAAGTTCCTGATTTACTGTGTCCGATTTGTAAGTCTACTCCGGAAGATTCATCCCATCTGTTTTTCAGTTGTAGTTTGGTCAGGGAGGTTGTCAGACTCGTATGCCGATGGTGGAACTTGACGTGGTCTCCTTTAGGTTCGTATTCGGATTGGTTGTTTTGGTTCAATTCGATCAGATTATGCTCTACTAAAAAAAGGTTGCTGGAAGGGGTTTTCTATATCACGTGGTGGAGTGTTTGGATGTTTAGGAATCAGCTGCTTTTTACAACGCCCGCTCCTCGCAAAGATATTATTTTTGATGATATCGTTTCTCGCTCGTTCACTTGGTGTCATTCTAGATGTAATCGTACTTTTAGTTGGGATAGTTGGCGTCAACATCCTTATTTACTTTCCTTGTAATTTCGTTCTAGCTCCTTGCTAGTTGGTTTTCAAATAAAAGTTGCCGTTCAAAAAAAAAACCTTATTAGTAGTCCAAAATTCTTTATACCTTGATTTATTTATTTTATCTAAAAGCTTTAGGAATAATAATGAATGGACGACTTACGTTAGCCGTGACGTCAGTGTGCGAGTGGGCATCAAACTTGCACTTGCCACGAAATACATTCACAAAGGGAATAAGTCACCTAAATCATGTCCCAACCCTAATCTTTTATATAAAACTCATTTTTCCATCACATACCACATCACAAACACACACATTTCCTCTCATACATTCATCAGAATTATCAAGAAAGTAGCCTGAAAACATCAACTTCCGTTCAAGAATCAATTCATTTAAACAACATACATGGATCTAATTAACTTCGAAGCGACCGAACTAAGGCTAGGGTTGCCTGGGTCAAAAGATGACCAGGCAGAGCCTAAAGCCGCTCCATCTCCGGTGAACAACAACAAAAGAAGCTCACCGGAGATGGATTCAAGTGTCTCGGATGAAAACGATTCATCGATATCTCCCCCACCCACAAAGTAAGTTACAAAACCCATGCAAAATTTTACTAGATCAATACCTAAAAACACACACAACATGCATGCACATGCAAAAGACATATGTACATCTAAAGTACCTAGTTTAACTACACTACTTTTTGTCTTTTTACATTATTTTTTGCATTTATACTTATGTGATGTGTTAAATGGTTTTCAGGGCACAAGTTGTGGGATGGCCACCAGTGAGATCATACCGAAAAAACATCATCCAAGCGAAAAAAACCGAAACGATATATATTAAAGTGAGCATGGATGGAGCTCCATATTTAAGGAAAGTAGACCTTAAACTATACACAAGCTATGAAGAGCTTATGAAGGGATTACAAGGCATGTTTAAGTGCAATATAGGTTTGTATTCTGAGAAAGAAGGTTACAAGTCTGAATTTGCACCAACTTATGAAGACAAAGATGGAGATTGGATGCTTGTTGGAGATGTACCATTTGATATGTTTCTTACTTCTTGTAAAAGGCTTAGAATCATGAAAAGTTGTGAAGTTATAGAGAGTTGAGTGGTTTTTTCTATAGAGGGTTTTATTTTCTTATTTGAAAAAAAAGTAAAACTACGCAAAAAAATATATGTAAATATGATCATGTAATTTTCCGTTTTTTCTTCTTTAGTTTTATGATGTTTTTGCAAAAACGGATATATATAAATACTTCTTTAAATTTCAAGATATATTCTTCCCATTTTTTGTATTTCAAGATATATGTTTTTCACAAAAGATTTGAATATGGTTTGGTTGATTACAATTTTCATACAGGAAAAATGTATCATTGTAGTTAAATTTCAACTTTCATATAGAATGGAACTTAGTCCATTTGAAGTTGATTCTCTATGAATGGTGTATATGAGTTCCAAAACAATATCCTAATTTTAATTTGCTAATACATATAAGCTAGTTTACCTTATTGTATAATTATCCCTAGGTATGTTTTATTTACTGCCAGTTATTTTTGTGTTTTTTTGTCACCGAGTAACTTTATGAAGGTTATTTTGTATATTTGGATAATGGATATGTGTTTCTTATTGGATATATACTAATCAAGATGATATACATAAAGTTGGTTTTTTTTTAAATAGAAAGTATATTATTAGCTAGCTGCTTTTGAGACATAATCATTAATTCCATTATAATTTTATTCCCACTTGAGCATTTTATATGAAAAGCAAATTATGAAAGGAATCAAAAGTTGAAACATCACATAGTATAAAATTGAAGGGTGGCATTATTTCAGGGAAACATGTAGAAGAAATTGAAAGTCAAACTTTGATCATGAAGGATGGGATCTAATGATATATTAGATGAGATATTAAAGTTGTATGTACAGTGTATATCACTGGATTTAATGGCAAGTTGCAACTCATAATATTCATTACAGTGTATTTCATAGGATTTATTGGCAAGTTGCAACTCATAATATTAATTTCGAGTATGTTTTAGCTAAATGGGTTGGAGCTGGGGTTGGGGTTGAGATTGGAGCTAGAGTTTAGACTGGGGTTGAAGCTGTTTGACGAATTAGTTTGAGTTAAAATTTATTAATGTAAAATCGCATAAAAATACATCAAATAAAATTCAGATATATTTTCAGCTTTTGCATGACAATATAATTGACAATACATTATATTTTGAACGATATTTAAGTAATTTGACTAGTTATAAGCCCCTTTCAATGAGATTTGGCTTGGGCTTATGACTTATAAAAACTTTCATAAACTTGTGTAGCAAACAAATTTTATTTTATAAGCTAGCTTATTTTAAAAGCTTAAGCCCTCATAAACCCAGTATTATGTTTAGCACAATGGGTTGGGCTAGAGCTGAGGCTGAAGCTTATATTATAAGTTGAAAGCTGAAGGTTATATTTTTATAAAGTTGTTTGACGAATTAGTTTGAGTTGAAACTTATTAATGTAAAATCTAATAAAAATAAATCAAATTAAATTCACATATATTATCAACTTTTCGTAATAATCCATTATATTTTGAAGGATATTTAAGTAATTTGACTAGCTATAAGCCCTCATAAGCCCCATTTCTACAGGCTTAGGCTTATAAAGGCTTGTGGCTTATAAAAACATCCATAAGCCTATGTGAAAAACAAGACTTATTTTAAAAGCTCAAGCATCAATAAGCAAATTCCTGTTTGGAGAGACTGTCCTGTTTGAAAATATAAAGCTTGTCTAAAACCCAATTTCATAAGAAAACACTTGAAAGATTGCAAACCTTACAAACATTATGCTTGTATTAAGTTGCAAGAACTTACCATCATATTAACGTATAAATGCAAATAAAATTTGTGTTTGAATTTTTTTTATAGGAACATCAAAAGAGTTGTTTGTTGTTTTGATTGGAATGAAACTAGTAATAAAATGTATACCTTCTAAATTCATGGTCTCTAATAACGTTATGGTCGGGGTAGTGGAAGTGTGATGATGGACGAGCGGCGGTGGCCGACAATGTGATCCGTGGATAAAAGAGACACAAGTAGAGATGATGTTTGTTTTTTGGTTTAAAGATTAAAAAACAATGAAAAGAAAAAGAGGTATAATTAAAACTATGAGGTAATAATATGTCCCGGATGGGGAAGCCCCTGTTTTTTACTCCCATTCAAATTCAGAATTTATTTTACAATAAGAAAGAAAAATCAAAATTTCCTATTTGCACCCAGTTTTATTATCATTCAAGATATTAAATCAAAAATAAACACCCCTTAAGTCATCTCCCAAACAGTCCTTTTGTTAATATATTCTCGAAGTATAAAATCAGCATAACCTCTTCGTAAAACAACTAATTTTTACACAAGACCTTAAATGTTCTAACCTCGTCATAAACACATTTGTGCATGGTGGTTAAAAAAGGCCGAAATTGATGACAAGAATATATATAATATACCTCGGTATTAAGCTGCATACTGTTAGATAATTAGGGTGTTTGTGATGTTCCTGATGATCCTATGCATCGAAATGATTCCACTTTCGTATAAAGTATATTCGACCAAATCAAATGCACTAGGTTTGCACGAAATCATCAATCAGTGATAAAACACAAAGAATGACAATTTGTGTTCTAGGCACAAGAAGCACAAATCAAGAACGATAAAGGAATTGTAAGGAACTTTCGTGTGTTTTTCTATGTTTTCTGTATACTTTGAGACCAAAAGTTCATCTGAACATATCAGGAAATTAGACAGTTTTAGGAAGTTTTTGGTAGTTAAAGTTGGTTAAAACTAAATTTTACCATCTGTCTGACATAAACTTTACGGCATAACACAATTTGTTACGGCGTAAAGTATACATGCTTTTACTTGTTACGGCGTAATATCAACACATATTACGGTGTAAACTATAAGCCTTAAAACTAGAAACATGTTACGGCGTAAACCATTCGTACAAGTTACGGCATAAACATCCAAAGGCTTAAGTCCTTAACCCAACAAGAGTTTACGACGTAAACATAAAGTTTACGCTGTAAACTCTACAAAACCCTCATTTGGAATATTTTTCATGTTACTCCAACAATCGATGTACTACACACACTCCAAACCTCGTTCATATAAGTATGAAATCTCATTAGTCTCTAGTAAATCGTCATTACCTAAATGGCCGTTGATAACACTAAAATCACCAACAAATCCCCATTTTAGTGTAATCCTTGATTTACTAAAACATATATAAAGATATATGAAATTATGTTAAAACAAACATAACAAAACAAACAAATGCATAAATGAAAATGTCTTACGATCGAATTTTCATCTTAGTACAATACACATTCCAAATATTCGAAAATCGGGGTGTCGTAATGATTGAACCCGTTAATCCATTTGAATACCTGAAGATACTATACACATTCATTTCTACAACACTCTAAAGTTCGTTTACTTGACACTTTACAAGCCATGTGTCTTAATCCATTAATGAACATATAGGAAGCCAAGTCCAAGCTTCTTCAAGCGGCAAAACTTCATGTTCACATAGGTGGTCCTTTTAGTTCTTGCACCTGCATTTGCAATTTTTCAAAAGAACCATTAAGAAGATAAACTTCAACCTAACCATCACTTGCAGGTTTGAACACATACCTCGGGAAGATAAATACACATGTTCTAATCTCTAGCTATGAGCTTTCCACATTGAATTCAGCTTCTAACATTGTATTAGAAGGGAATTGGGTATCTCATAGGTAGTAGATCTAAATGGACTTTAATCCCATCCCTATCACTAACTTATATACCAAGTCCCTAGCTAGACCCTTTGTCAAGTGGTCAGCTAAATTATGTTGTGTCCGAACAAACTCAATAGAAATCACACCATTCCTTATTAGTTCCCTTACCATACTATGTCTAACACCTAAGTGTCTAGACTTCCCATTGTATATCTGACTATATGCCTTAGCCATTATGGGTGCACTATCACATCGGATAGATATTGGTGCTATTGGTTTCGGCTAAATTGGAATCTCATGTATCAAGTTTCTTAGCCATTCTGCTTCCTTACTGGCAACAACCAATACTACAAACTCAGATTCCATATTAGAACTAGTGATGCATGTTTGCTTCTTGAAAGCCCATGAAATGGCACCTCCCCCAAGCAAGAACACCATACACTCATAGAAGATGAATCTTCAACATGATTTATCCAACTAGCATCTGAATAAGCTTCTAACACCAAAGGATATCCAACATATGATAAAACTTAATTCATAGTACCTCTCAAGTACTTAAACACTCTTGTTATTGCTTTCTAATGATGTCTACTAGGATTACCAGTAAACCTACTCAATCTACCAACAGCATATGCAATATCTGGTCTAGTACTTGTCATAGCATACATCAAGCAACCAATAGCTCTTGAGTATTCGAGCTGATCCACATGTTTACCTGTATTAGGTATAAGCTTTTCTACCAGATCCATTGGAGTACTCACCGAAGAACAATCTTCACGATTAAACTTCTTGAGTATTTTCTCATTGTAATGAGATTGTGTAATTACAATCCCTTTATTTTCATGTTTTATCTTAAAACTAAGAATAACGCCTGCTTCTCCCATATCTTTCATTGAGAACCTTGATGACAAAAACTTCTTAGTTTTATCAACTTAATTTTGATTAGTGCCAAAAATCAACATATCATCAACATATAAACAAATTATAACACCTTTACTGGAGTTATCAAATTTGCTATATACACACTTGTCAGATTGGTTTAAGTGAAAACCACTTGACAATACAACCTCATCAAACTTTTGATGCCACTGCTTAGGTGCTTGTTTTAGCCCATATAATGACTTAACCAGCTTACACAGTTTATGCTCATTACCTGGCATAACAAATCCTTCCTGTTGCTTCATATATACCTCTTCATCTAAATCACCATTTAAGAATGATGTTTTGACATCCATTTGATGGATGACTAGATTGTGAATAGCTGCTAAGGCCAAGAACAATCTAATAGTAGTGATACGAGCAACTTGTACATAGGTATCAAAGTAATCGATCCCTTCCTTTTGTATAAAACCTTGGATTACCAATCTAGCTTTAAACTTGTCAATTGGTTCATCGACTTTCATCTTCCTTTTGAAGATCCACTTGCAACCTAAAGGTTTGCAACCAGGGGGTAAATCAAATAGAACCCATGTATTATTTTCCATAATAGAAACAATCTCATCATCAATTTCTTCTTTCTAGAAATCAGCATCCCGAGATTGCATAGCTTCATCATAGGTTCTAGGATCTTCCTCTACACTATAGCAATATGAGTATTGTGATCCAACATGATCTCTCGGTCCCTCAACTAAAAATAGTTGAAAATCAGAACCATATGATTTAGCTTTCTGAACTCTTTTACTTTTACGAGGTTCAAAAATCTCACTTGGTACATCATCAGAATGATCATCCCTTTGAGATTCAATTAAATTTGGTATAATATCTTTTGGTCTGGGTAATGAAGAGAAACGGTTCTCATCAAATATAGCAGATCTTGATTGTATAATTGAGTTGATAGAAACAAATTCATTAGTATCTATAACATAGAACCTATATGCCTTGGAATGCTCAACATATCCAATAAAGATGCAATCAATACCCTTTTAAACTAAAATGCATAAAACTAATATTTAATAGCAGATATTATTTTATATACACACACACACATATATATATAGTATATAAAATATATATATATATATATATATATATATAAATATATAAATATATATACTATATATAAAATATATATATATATATAGTGAGAGCTTTCTTTTCAGAACATTCTAGTGCGAGAACTGACAGAACACCCAAAAAAACATGCAAATGCACGCCTTCAATATTGTATTTTTGCACATATTTTCTAAAAACAACAATATGTTTTAAAAAAACATAGTTGATTAATAATTTTGATAAGAAATTAGAATACAAAATTTTTCTTTGCGGTTTGGCATGCATGTTCTTAAAAGTGCGTGCAACAACAATAATGCGGCCGTGTGTAAGGTTTTGTGAAACAATGCTTAAAAATAGAAAAAAAAGTAAAAAATATGGTTGACAAATATACCCTTTTATATTAAATGAAAACATTTAATATTTACTAAATTTTGATTGGCTGAAAAGAGTTCTGTAAAGTTCTGCACCTAAAATGGGTTCTCAATATAACACGCCCTTATATATATATATATATATATATATATAAACTAATTAAAACAATTTTTATAACTAACCGAGACTAAAAATTAAACTAAAAATATTAAACTTAATCTTAAAATTTTAAGAAAATTTCTAAAAATTCTAGATCCTATTTCTGAGGTTTATAAAGAAAAACGGATCAGTAAGCTACTACCAATAAGCTGTAAAAATTCAATAAGCTAAATAAGCTCAAAACTAAACAAGTATAAGGAATAAAGGAAACCAACATATAACTGAAAAAGACCCAAGGGCAGATGGTTAAGTTGTGTGTGTGTTGAGGGGGAGGTCACAGGTTCGAGTCATGTGACTGTTTTTTTTATTTTTTTTTATTTTTGAAAAAGCTAAAGTTTAAGCAAGAATAAGCAACTTTAATAAAGGGCTTAAGGCCAGAACTTATTTAAAAGCTAGAAAAAGATTTATCAAAAGTGATAGTTGGCTAGAACAAATTAGTTAAGACTGTTAGTCATTTAGTTAAGACTGTTAGACTCAATAAGCAAACTGAAGACCAATAAGCTGGAAACAGACCTAAACCTAGACTCAATAAGCACTTAAGACTAGAAATAAGCAAATACAATAAGCTGAAAAACAACAAGAAGCACTTAGACAGTTGACTCAAAAAGGGATTTAAAGAACTTTGACCACAATTTGCAGCTAAGATTTTGAACTAATAAGCACTAAGAATAAGCTAAAAGTTGAAAACAGATTAAGGTCTAGACTCTAATAACACAATTAAGCTAGAATTCAGCAAATCAGATAAGGTAATAAGCTAGAAAAAAATGAAAAGGATAGATTACTACTTCTTGTTTTTGGACTTTTTGTGTTGAAATGACTACTTGCAGCTTAAAATTTAAGACTCAAAAACACTTTTGACAAACTAAAAACTAGAAACAGATTGAAAACATACTACAATAAGCTAAATATAATCAAAATTAATCAAAGTTCAGCTAGATTCTAACCACAATTAATCTGCAATATGAGACTTTTAAGATCAAACCATAAACTAGCACTACTTAACTGTTTCTAGTCTAAATTACTTAAAAGGCTATTCCAAAATCTTCTAACTCAAAACATATGCATATTGATGCTAATGAAACCAATTTTGAGCATAAGAACCACAACTCAAGTAGTCTTTTAAGAAGCTCAATGAATAAGCAGTTTGAAGAACATATAGACTAGCATACTTGAGTTTTTTATTAAATAAACTACAACAAACACTTAAACAAAACTTATTTTATAATAAATACCCCATTATGAAAAAACTAGTATTAAGTTAGACATTAATAAGAAGCTTATTGAAAACCAATTTGAAGTTGATTAAATAAACTACAAAACTTAACAAAACTTATTTTAAGATTATGAAAACTAGTATTTAGACTTAATAAGAGCTTATGAAAACCAATTTGATCCCTAAAAACAAACTGAACACAATTTTCTATATTAAAACTACTTAACCCAAACACTCCTTTAGAACTAGAAAATCCATTAATAAGCTATATCAGACCTCAATAAGTTTTGAATTATGAAAACAGATTAAGCACTATGAATAATAAGGTCAAATAAGCAAAAATCTTATAGAAATAAGCACTAGATTATAAACTAAACTAATAAGCAGTTTTAACTCTAAATGAGTAGTATACACTCTAAAATGAATAGATCTCAAATCAAACTACTTCTAAACTATGAACTAGACATATTAAGCTACTATTAGGCAGAATAAACATGTTTCAACAAATATAAGCACAGAATAAGCAATTTAATAAACTACTAAAGAAATTAAGCTAGAAAGTAAAAGTGGAACATACCTTGTCCTTTGCTCAAAATAAGGACTTAAAATTGCTCTAAGAGCTCAATCTACAAGCTCCAGCTTATTAAATAAGCTGGTAAAGTCCTATAAGCCCTTCCCTGATTGGCTTATCATCCATTATGAGCTTAAACTGACTTTTTGAGGTGATTTAAGTGACACAACTTATTCAGTTAAGCTATAAGAAAGCTTAACTGAATAAGTATTAGCTTATAAAGTAATTAGAGCTTACTGAACTTTTTAAGTAATATCTAAACACATTTTAAACGAAATTGCATAAAAGTAAAAAACATAAATTCAACACAAAATATAAAAGGAAACTGAACTTTTATTAATCATAAAGAGTTTACAAGCTTTTGAAACGAAATTACATTAAGAAAAATACAATAAGCACTAAATTTAAGCTAAAAACTAACTAGATACCCCTTCTGTGTGAATACATTGGGGTATTTATAGTGAGGAAGGGATGAATCTAGAAGAGAGGAGCGTCCTTGAACTTCCAATCTCCACCCTTGATTGATAACCAACTCCAATCCATCCTTTTTGCACCCTTAGATCACTTACACGTCCTTTCAGCCAATAGGATACCTCAGGATCGCCAGCGTGGCCTGATGTAATGTCAGAGGTGTATATCTGTCCTTCTAGAAGATGAAATCTTGTGTGGAGAGTGGGATTAATCCTTGTTAACTCGTCGCAGTGTAAAAATGGAGAAGATGAACAGTAATTTTGACCGCGCTTTAGTAAGATTGACTTGGATCCGGGTTTTGGTTTGGGCTTATATCATTTGGGCTGGACCGGTTTGGACTATTAAGCTTATATAAACATTTTCATGGTCTTAGAAAATCGAACCCGACACAATAAATAATTACGTCCTCGTTTTCATTTTCTCACGCTCTTCCAATCCCGTGCTTGGTTTTGTCTTTTTTGGCTTCGTTGTTGTCCATTTTTTATATATCCGTTACCTGCAAGACACAATTCACAATACAAACGTATACAATGCATTTTTATGTCGTTTTCGTTTATTATTGGTCTTTTTAGCTTAATATTAAAAAATAAATAATATGTGTTTAAGCAATACACATATCAAAGATCCATTACAACCTAAAAGGTTTGCAATAAAAGGTAAATCAGGTTAGAACCCAATGTATTAATTTTCCATAATAGAAAACACTTCTCATCATCAATTGCTTCTTACTAGAAAGCTGCATCCTGAGATTTTTTAGCTTCATCCTAGGTTCTAGGATACTCCTCAATAATTATAAAAATAAGTTATTATGATCCAACTTGTTCTCTGATTCCCTCACTTAACGAAGTATAGTTGAAAATCAAAACCATATGATTTAGCTTTCCGAACTCTTTTACCTTTTCGAGGTTCAGGAATCTCACTTGGTACATCATTAGTATGATCATCCTTTTGAGATTCAACAGAATTTGGTATAATATCCTTTGGTCTAGATGTTGAAGAGAAACGATTCTCATCAAATATTGCATCTCTCGATTTTATAATTGAGTTAATAGAAACCTATTCATTAGGTTCAATAATATAAAACCTATATGCTTTGGAATGCTCAGCATACCCAACAAAGATACAATCAATACCCTTTTCACCCAAAGTTTTCCTTTTCGGATCAGGTAGCCTAACAACGGCTCTACAAACCCAAACTCGCAAAAATAACAAGTTGGGTCATTTTTTATACCAAAGTTCATATGAGGTAGTCTTATTCCTTTTATTAGGAACC